>JAOXYD010000002.1:15073481-15113076 GCA_028565735.1 Pinacopodium congolense | reverse complement strand
CAAAACTTAAACTAATTTTCTAACTAAAAATTCTAATAACTATAAATTAAATTAAAACAGAAAATAAATAAATTAAAGCCTAAGTAATAATCAAGACATAAAGCATAACTAAAATAAAAATATGAAAAGAAATTTAATTTAAATTTGCTAAGGACAATATTAATATTAAAAGCAAATAAATGTTATAATATAAAAAAAACTAAAACAATAAATTTAGAAATAAAACATAACATTTACTTAATTAAATAATAGAGCAATTAAGAAATAAATAAAAAAAACTCAAAACAAATTAAACAAATCAGCCAAGGTCTTATACAGTAAACGAAATACGAAAACAAATGCAAGCTGGAAATCAAATGTCATGGCTGTGGAAATTAATTAAAATCAAACTATGCAGTGGTGCAGCATCGTCACTGTCTCCATGCGGGTGTCCTGTGTGCGTGTCCTGGTCCGTGTCCTGGTGGAGTGCGTATGGAAGCTGGTGTAGACAGCGTTGGTGTGCGGGTGGTGCGTAGCTGCTGGCTTGGTGCGTCTCTCCCAGGTGCAGCTGGTGTGCGCGTGAAGTGTAGCAGCTGAAGATGCAGAAGCTCCAAGACCTCCAAGCCTAAGCCACCTGGATAAGCTCCCAGCCGCCAAGCGTCTCCCCTCTTGCAGGTGCAGCCTTGAAGCCGCCAGACTCACCTCATCTGTCCCTCTGTCCCCCTAGGGTTGCGTGCCAATTTTTCATTAATTCACCAGCCTCCCTCCGCTTGTATTCCGCATGCGTGCCTCCTCCTTTTTCCCAGGCGCTGCTCACCGTTTTGATTTAAGTCAAAACGGTGAGCTTAAAGAGTTACAAATTAATTTCTTTTTCTTTTTCTTTTTCTTTTTTTTATAAATTAAAACAATCTTTGATTTTTGTTCAAATTACTTTAATTTTATCATGCTTTAGCTCAAAATTTACGTTAAAGAAATAAATATATCAATAAAAAAAATATAACACAAATTAAATATTTAAACAATAAAATAAGATTGAAATGACATTAAAAAGTATATGAAAATTTAATAAATTTCAATCTTATCAATTATTCCATTGTCTATTTTATTTCATATATTGCATCAATTCATACCAAAACAATATTTTGTTTCCATCATCTTAGACTGTTATTTATATATTAAGACAATTATTATTTAATGTGATATCTACATTTTCCTTGCATGATCTTCAAGTTGTTTGTAGTTGCTATTTTTTTTTTATATTCCTTTGATTTAACAAAATGTGATGTTTACTATCCACTTTTTTTTTCATTCACTTGTAATTAAATTTTAATGATGGAAGCTTTAAATAATATGAATGCTTCTAATGATTGTGTGGAGATAAGGGAAAAGGATGGGATACAGAATAAAGCAATCGAAATACATTTAATCTCATTAGTGGTGGAAGAAGTGAAAAAAAAAAAGGAAATTGAACTACTACTATTTTTTTTCCATATCTAGTTGGAAGAATATTAAATCAAGTTTGCAAGCAACATTCAATAAAGCCTTTACTGATGTCCAGTTAAGGAACAAGTATAATGCATTAAGGGCTAGATGCAAGAATTTTAGGAATTTACTCAGGGAAATAGGAATTGGTTACAAATCCATCACTAGTGAAGTTAATGCAACAGATGAATGATGGGAAAATCTATTTAAGGTAATTTGTTTTTGTTTATTAATATTAGTTATGAATTTTTTCTCATATATTAATATTAGAAGAAGAAGAAGAAGTTATAGGTCCTACTTCAAAGAAAAAGAAATCTCCAAATAAGAAGAAAACAAAGAAGCTAAACACAACCGCTCTAAAAAATGTGTTACTTTCAATCACTAAAAATTCGAAGAAGTTAGAATGACTTAAGAAAAAATTAGCATCTTCATCTAATGCAGATAATTGAGCTTCATCAGCCAATGAGATTAATGCAATCATGGAATGTGTGGATGTCTTACATGATTTGAGTGTTGAGGGTTCATCATATGAAAAAGCAATAAAGGTTTTTCATGATTTTCCAACTTATAGGCAAATTTTTATGAGGATTTCAGATGCAAGAAAATTAGATTAGGTTATGTCTCTATAGTTTTATTTCATGTTATTGCGAATTGAAGTCATTTAGAAACTTTTATATTGTGGACTATTTCATGGTTTGAACATTTTACTGGATGTTTTTTTATGAATATCTTCTATGAATTTTTTATATGAATCCTTTGTTAATCAATGAATGTTTTGTAGATGTTCTGTATAAATATTTTCGATGAATGTTTAATATAAATTCTTTATTAATCAATAAATGTTTTATGGACGTTTTACATGAATATTTTCTATAAATCCTTAATATGAATTCTTTATTAATCAATTAATTTTTTAGCATTATAGATACATGGATTCCTTATTATATTTTGATACAGATTCAGAAGAGGAATTAATTAAAGCCTTTATTACTTTGCATATTAAGGAATATAATGAGTATTTTTGTTTACACTAGTAACCATGCAAAACTTCTTCATTATTAGGTCATGATTGGGTATTGAAACTTTTGAATGGAAATCATACAAGGATTTATAAGAATTTAAGAATGTCCAAAACAATTTTCTTGAATTTTTGTGATGAGCTGAAAAGTGTTGGAGGGCTTAAACCAATCAAAAATATGATCGTGGAAGAACAAGTTGCAATTTTCTTTATGAAAATTCAGTGTAGTAAAACAACTAGACTTAATGCAAAGCGCTTTTAGCATTCAACCTGGACAATTTCAAAGTATTTTTGAAAAGTCTTATATGCAGTTGCTCGTCTTACAAAAAAATTGATCTCTCCACCATCTTTTATTAGTACACCACCAGAGATTCAATATAATTCAAAATACTTTTCATATTTTCATGTACTACTTCTATATATTTTGTTTCTAGTTTTATTATGTTGTTATATTCAATTACTTATTTTAGCAATGTCATTTCATTTTTTAAGATTGCGTTGAAGTAATATATGGTACATATATCGATGCATATTTCCTAGCAAATGAAAAAATACCATATAAGAATCAAAGAATTGATCCAACATAAAATATTATATGTTTTTGTTCATTTGACATATGTTTTACATATGTAATGGTTGGATGAGAAGGTATTACAAACGATTCTGGAGTTCTTTTTAAAAATAGTCTAATATGATTGAATTATCTTATATTTTCTTATACATTTCCATGTAATTTCAATCCTATTTTCAAGATAAAATTCTCAATTTGTGTTCAATTTGTGGTGAATGCTAGGTTGGATGTGTTGATATACATTTAGGACTAAAAAGACAAGATTTTGAAGCAAATTAGAGTAAAAATGCTAAAGAGGACAAAAGGAGTTAAGAAACAAAGAAAGCTTGATGAGAGCTTAGAGGAGGCATTTAAATGAAACAAGAAAAGCTTGAAAAAGAGAAAGCTCTCCTTAGGCAGCAACAAACACATGATTAAAGAGAGGGAGCAAAAAAAGTATCTAAGTGAGTGAGCTTTCTAAGGAGTGGATGGTAGGAGACTTGGAAAAAGCTTTAAACTTTAAAAGAGAGAGCAAAAAGAAAAACGTTTGAAAAGCTTGGCAAAGAAGATACACCAAGAGAGGAGGCAAACTTAATGGAGTGATGGACATGTGTCCCACTACCTTAGGACATAAAACATTAAAGGAGCAAGCTAAAAACATGTAAGAAAATGAGAAGGAGATGAGCTCTTCTTAATGAGTGACATGTGTCGCACTCTTCCTAACATAAGAAGACAAAAACTAAAAAACTAAACAAGCTTTCCAAGAGAAGGGCAAGAGATGAATTTTAATTTTAAAAAAAGCAAGAAAAGAAAAAGTAAAGTTTAATTGGAGGACATGAAGCCCTAATAAGAAGGAGAAAAAAGAAGCCTTAAGCTTTCCATATATATATATATATATATATTTGGCAAAAACTTTTTTTTTTTTTGGAGAAGAGTCGCACCAACTTCATTTGACCTTCACCTAGTTTCTGTTGTTCTTCTTTTTTGTTTTTTTTTCGTTGTTCATTTCTTATTTTTGTGTTCCTTAAGTTAGTTTTTTTTTATTTTCAGCATTTATATTTCCATGTTTTAGGTTGTGTTAGCTTCCATTTATTGTTGTTTAATGCTTTCCTTTTTATTATTCTTTGTATTTAGTTTAAGTTTTGTTTAAATATTGTGATGAACCTTTGTTATTTGGTTAATCTATGGTTTGACTTTTATATTCCAGCCATTTATTTGTTATTTCTATTATGTTTATTATTAGTTTATTGGTTGTTTGTGTTAATTTCATAATGTTAGATTAGGATGTGCTTGGGTTGGAAGATATTGATAGAATTTTGTATGAATAATTGTGAGAATTGATTGGGCTTTGTGATTTAGGTTAGGATTGATAAATGACATGAATTAGGGATTAATTCATAAGATTGATCGTCCTAGGTATAATTTCTAGTTCAATTGCAAGGTAAAGAATTGTAATACAAAATTGTTCGTAGCTAATACCGTAAATGGCAATAGACTAATTGAATTTGTCAGTGAACTTAATCAAATTAGCCTAGGATTGCAATTCTCTAAGTTATATAGCCCGACCTTGTGTGACTATGTCTTAGGTTAGTCGATACCTAGTGTGTTAATGCTGTCGCGTCGTTAAATTTAGAGAGCTTATTCTAAGTTGTCGCGTGATTAGGGATATGTTTTCTATCGTATAGGACTTATCTAAAATTATTGGAATTGAGGGTTTGAAAGCTTGTTCAAACCTATATGTTAGGATCTTAGACCATTCGCAATTTATTTATTTCGATGATCAATCATAAGTTTGAATTCCTGATATATCTCTACCCAGCTTTCTTTTATTGTCATCTGTTTATTTCTTTTATGTGTTTTTGTTTAATTGTTTTATGTTCATTAATTTTCTTTGTGTTTAGTTTTAATGTCTTTATATTCTAAGGATTTTATTTCTTTTTTTATTTCCTTTTGCACAATCTTAGGAATAGTTTAGAAACACAACCATCTTTCTGTGGGATTAACCATGACTTGCCTAAGCCACGTAGTTAGGATTAGTTAGGTATTTTATAATTTGGTGAGCTGATGACAACTATTTACCACAGTCACAAATCCAGTAAACCAATTTCCAATGCTTCCCCAAGGTATTACATTATTTTCAATTAAGATAGTAATTACGATTAATTTTTATTATTTTTTGTTAATATTATAATTTTTTTACATGTTTAAGTAAGTTCTATTTGGTGGAATCTAGCCACACTAATATGCTTGGATTTTTCTCACTATATTGGGGTGAACAATACCATTTGCGAGATTATAAAGGTTGAGGAATATTATCAGGTCTATAAGAATTATTTAACTATAGGTATTCTTTATTGAGAAATGTTATTGAGCAGTATTTTGGCATTCTAAAAGCAAGACTCCCCGTCCTCTCAAATATGCTTAGTTATGATATAAAGAAGCAAAGATATATTATTATTGTTAGTTATGCTATACATAATTTTATCAAAATGCATGGGTATCTTGATGAATTATTTTACAGTTATGCAGAAATTGAAAATCATATTGTTAAAAGTGTAAATGAAGATGCAAGTTCTCGAGTGAATATAATATCACACCAGCACAACTTTAAAGTATGTTTAAGTACGAGATAAAATTGCTACATAAATGTGAAATAATTATATTAATAGTAATTATAATTGATGTATTTTTCTTTTTTAAGTAATATTACTATTAAGGACTAAAGTATTATCGCTTGATAAATATCTTTAATTATTTAATTAAAATAAGCTAATATAATTTTTTATATTTTATTTTAGACTCCTCTTATATAAAGTTAATTAATAATTAAATATCTTTAATTATATTAAATAGTTAAAACTTTTATTCTAATGAAATTGAGAATTTATTAGCTAATACAATATGATCTAATAAGAAATAAAATTAATTAAAATTTAATATTAACATATAATAACATAATAAAAATAAAATAAAAAATAAGATGATACAATTAAATTTTTTTTTTGTTACAGATTTCTATGAAATAGATTTTTATTTTTTCATTTTTATTATAAATCTCAACTAAACATATTTATTTTTATAACAAAAAATAGAAATAAAAAAATAAAAAAAAACAATATTAAACGAACTCTTATATTATATTTTTATCCTGTATGGTCCACGTGCATCCTGAGATAGTAACGAATCTATTCCACTGGTGTTTTAAATGGTATCCTCGTCAAAACCATGATGCTGTCAAATTATAAAACTAATTACTCTTTTGAATAATTCAGTGGAAAACCATAGTGAGGCTGTGATTGGAGTATAATCAGAATTTGACAAAGAATTGAAGAGATACAGAGAAAGTTGTCATTAGTGTTGGGTTTTGCAAGATAATGGATCCTCTTCAATGGCGGCTGCTACCTCTGCTTGGTCTGGTTGCCTCCTTTCTCTTCTACCTTTACGTTCAGAACTTCTCCAGTGTGAGTGTATGCTGCCATTAATATCCTTGTGCGTTTTGTCTTCTTCGATGAATTGGGATTTGAGTGTGAGTTTGCTAGTTGCCTTGTGGGTTGGTTTCTGTTTCGTACGTTCCTGTCCTTGCAGCTGATAATGGAAGATGTTTCTCTCTTTGGCTTTTGAAGTGTTCGTCGCCAATTCAAATTTTCGGCCTTTTATAGATGTTCACTTTCTCTTCCTATCAATCGTCTCTTGTTTATGACAAGTTCTGAGACCGTTGATAAGTTATTGTGTGACATGAATGAATATGTGAAAAGGATACTCAGTTTGGATTAGTGGGTTTTACGAAGTAACATAGCGACCTATATGCAATTTTTTCCCCTGGAATTGAATCAGAATAAAAGGAGCCAATTTGATGGCTTAATATATGCTTAATAATTCTGCAGTGTGTTCGTAGCTTTGTCTTGTTCCTAGCAATGGATCGTAACATTCATGCTAGGTTAGCAGTTTAAGTACAATTGGGTTCTGGTTAGTAGTTAGATGTATATATAACACAATCTGTTAGCTATGTTAAGCATGAATGAAGTTCAGGTTAACGCAATGTCCTTATTTGCAGCTTCCTCATACAAACTGCAGCCTTCTTCCTCACAGCCATTACTTCTTAAGCAGCAAGAGGATTGTGACACCACAAGGGATCATTTCTGGTGCAGGTCTGTTCTCGTTTCTACTGAGATAGCCCAATTCCTGTGAGATGTACGACAGAGTTTTGATTGCAGCAGTGTTTATTTAGCTATTAACAACTGAGATTGCAGAAATATCCCTTTACTCTTGCTAAATGCAGAGAATCAGCTGGTGACATCTGATGATGACACCACAACTAGCTTCTTAAATAATCTTGTTGGTATTGCTGTTCTATTCTGTTATGCTGTAACTGTCAATCAGATAAACACTTGTTGCTTAACAGTTGAGGTAAAGAATGGGTACATCATAGCCATAATCAAGCAAGAAGATTGGCATGGAAATTCCAAGACAGACCAAATACTTGATTATAAAGAAGCTGTTATTATGCCTGGTTTGGTTGATGTGTAAGATGAAGAAATCTTCTACCCAGAATTCAAATTCTTTACTTCTAGTTCTCACAGTTGAAAGTATACCAAGAAATATGATATTTATATGACCATGGCAGGCATGCGCATCTTGATGATCCTGGAAGAACTGAATGGGAAGGGTTTCCTTCAGGGACTAAAGCAGCTGCTGCTGGTATTTCTTCTGGCTGTTACCACTTACTTGTATGGGTAGCTAGTTTACAAAGGAGTAGAATCCTTGAGTGATCTCTGTCACAAGAAGAATTTATGTTTCTTTGCGATTTTGTCAAGTCCATGCTGCATAGAAGTTTCCATTTAACAATGCACTATGATTTGAGATGCAACATGGGATGCTTATGGTGATCCATGCCTGTTTATTGGAAGTTTTCTTAATTCCTCTTTTTTCTTCTTTTATTCTAAGTATTAAACCTTTCAGCTCTGTGCAATCCCTTTTACATTTAATTTTGATGTTGTTGTGTTGACTCCATTTTATTATATACCCGTAGGTGGTGTCACCACATTGATTGATATGCCTCTGAACAGTTTCCCTTCAACTGTTTCTGCTGAAACTCTAAGGCTCAAGGTGAGAAGGTTCATCTAGGAATTCATTACTTTGAGTAACACCTCTGCTTCTGGTTCAAGGATCTTGCAAAGCTTAAACATGTGTCTTTCGTACCCTTGGATCTTTTCTTTACACTTTGATGGAGCTCTTTTTTTCAACATGATTCTTCATGTTATGCATTATTTTTCACTTGTTCAAAATGAGATTACTTGACTAACTACTGGTTTTTGCAATCTTTGACATACATGAATAGATTGAGGCTGCAGCCAATAATATCTACGTTGATGTTGGTATGCTCTTGAAAGAAATATGCTCTTGGAATAGTTCCATGCATTCCAATTTTGTATGGATATATGTCTGAACTTTGATGTAAACAGGTTTCTGGGGGGGATTAGTTCCTGAAAATGCATTCAACAAAAGCTCTCTGGAAGCTCTTCTAAATGCAGGTGCTCTTGGATTGAAGGTAATCATCTTAAAAGGATGCGTAGTATTGGTGGTATTTTTAACATACTAGATATCTCTTTGTCAAGACTGTTGTAAACTAATTCTTCATTGTGAACCAAGCTTTGAGTTCTTTCTTGTGACATTATTTTGTGATTTTTAATGTAAACTGTCTATAGACTATTTACATATTTTCCAGTTTTGATATACCTGCATCAGTCTTCTTTGTTGTCTATCTACATTTTGCAAAGAGAAGTTTTTTCAGCTGTTTTCTCTTGTCCTTGGTTATCTGACTGCTTCCTTCCAACATCTTTTTTATTGTTTTGTAGTCTTTTATGTGTCCTTCGGGAATCAACGACTTTCCTATGACCAATGCCAGCCATATCAAGGTTTATCCCTTAAGCATCTTCCAGCATCACATATTTGAAATGTTACCTTATAATATTTCTGATCTTCATATCCGTTTTGTTAATTGTTCTTTCTATTTTTCATTTTTCTCATTGTTCAAATGTTGATTCTGTCTAAAGAAGGACTTCTAACATTTAAAAGAGGTCTTTTGTAAGGTTATTATCATATGCTTCTGCAGGAGGGACTAGCTGTTCTGGCAAAATATAGAAGACCTTTACTTGTTCATGCAGAGATTCAGCAAGATTCTGGAATCTACTCCAAGGATGGTGCAGATAACCCCCGATCTTACTCCACATATCTTAAGACAAGGCCACCATCATGGTAAAGTATTGTCATGACCATGTGGGCTAGTTATGAGTAATTAGTTAAACATATTGATATATGCATTTTCTACTGGATCTAAACAACTTCAATTCTGTTGGTGTTTATCTGAAGATGGTGCAGATCAAGTATTATTAATGCAACTGATTATGGCATGTGCTATTTCAATGACTTTAGTATGGTTTATATTGGATGCATGCTTTACCATTTAAGGAAATGCAGAATTGGACATTAAATGTATGTTGTTTATGGCAGGAATATCTGAGTAATTCTTAGAATAAAGAATCAATCAACTCTGCTTAACTCATATACTTTCAGTTTCTCGGTCTCTTTTTGTGAAAAAGAATTTTATTGGTCAACCACTTAAGTGTGCCTAATTAGTGTGAAGATTGCATATTCTTAATTAGTAGGACTCCCTATTTGGTGGGATCCCTGATTAGTGTGAAGAATGCATATTCTTAATTAGTAGGATTCTCTATTTAGTGAGATCCCTATATTTTAGTTAATAAATTGAAAAGATATTTAGAAGATCTTTTCTTTTTTTTTGAAGTCAAGTTATATGTTTATCAATACCCATACATTATTCATAATGAGATGAGCCCTTTTCTCCCATATTTTTCCACACTTTTCACATCTCACCAGAGGCAAATATGCCATGCTTAATTAGCTTCATCATTGTCTTTTTGTGTTAAAGAGAGGATGATAATTGATTTCTTAACCAGGGAGGAGGCAGCTATTAGTGAGCTCTTAACAGTATCGAGGGACACAAGAACTGGTGCTACAGCAGAAGGAGCTCATCTTCATATTGTTCATTTGTCTGATGCAGGTTCTTCCTTGAAGCTTTTGAAGGTAACCTTTTTATCTGCTTACATTTTATTCCATCAGTTTCCACCTTGAGAATGTTATTTGGAATATTATTGTTTCTCATTCTCTTGTTGTTTTCCTGCCAGGTCTATTAAAACATTCATCCCTTTAACATAGCTTGTTACTCTTAGAACATTTATTGGATGAGTGCTGGAAATAAAGCAGATTTATTTGCGCAGGCTTAACCTTTATCTATTAAATACTCCTTGTATTGTATGAAAACATCTTCTTCATCAAGGAAAATTAGTTTCAAATCTTTGATGCACAGAAAGCAAAAAATGATGGGGACAGTATAACCATTGAGACTTGTCCTCATTACCTGGCCTTTTCAGCAGAAGAGATTCAAGATGGAGATACTCGTTTTAAATGTGCTCCACCCATCCGTGATGCAGCCAATAAAGAAATGCTGTGGAAAGCTCTTCTGGTAGCTACAAATTCCAGGATCCACAAAAAATTTCTGTTAATTCATCATTCTAAGTCACTTAACTTCGAATTGTATTTCAGGATTTCTAAGTCACTTAACTTCAAATTATATTTCAGGATGGAGACATTGACATGTTAAGTTCAGATCATTCACCAACTGTGCCTAAGCTTAAACTCCTTGGTGAAGGTGATTTCCTTCGGGCTTGGGGTGGTATATCATCTTTGCAGGTTTAGTGTTTCTTCCTTCATATCAACATAGTAACTTTTTCAAATATGTAAAAATTTTCCCGATAAAAGCCTCCATTCGGTGTTTAATAGCAGCTTGGGACCTTTCATTGAATGGGGTCATTGATAATCTTATTAATTTGTCGAGTGCTGAAGAAAACTTCATTACTTACCCAATAGACTGTGCTATTGAACAAGTTATTAGCTGAAAATTTTCATCCGTTCTGCATATGCATTTTGTTCACTAGGATAAACATATCATTAGTTACTAGTTCTGGATCCACCACCTTTTTATTGGTTAGGCCTGAATTCCATTTCCATGCATCGCACTATGAGCATATCCTGCCCTCTTTTACTGGGAAATCAGCTGTTCTTTGTGGCCTATTGACTTTATTTGAATTTTATGGTAATAAATTTTGGGAGCATATATTTCCAGAGATTAAGATATCAAAATAATTTAGTTCTTTCTTTATTTGTATGTCGATAAAACGAAACAATGTAGGAGTCAGCTCCACTTTGCTGCTTTCCTACTTTTGGGGACTTACAGCCCTAATATCTGCAGTTCATCCTTCCTGTGACTTGGGCATATGGGAGGAACTATGGAGTGACTTTTGAACAGGTGGCAATGTGGTGGAGCAAGAGGCCTGCGAAGCTTGCTAGACAAGATTTGAAGGTGAAGCAGATTTAAAACTTTTCGGCAATCTCAAAAGACAAGTCACCATCGGGAGAAGATGGTGACCACAGTTAGATTCTTATCAACTGATTCGGCATTGCATTTTGCAGGGAGCTATTGCAGTTGGAAAACATGCAGATATGGCTGTATGGGACCCAAATGTAGAATTTGAAATCAATGATGATCTTCCTGTATATATCAGACATCCTGTATGCAAACTTGACTTCTCCATCTTATGTTTCTCACAACCTAAACTGTCTACTTGGTCAGAATATGTCGCCTGCCTTCCTACTTAAGAGGATTTCATTGAGAACATCAAAACACGAGTTATTATTATTCTTGTATTGACATGTTCCTCAGTAATTGTTTTTGCATGTCATGAAGGCTGACGTATTTGAGCTTCACCTAATTGGTCTTGAGCTGTTTGAAATACTGAATTCTTTATCTCATCCACAGAGCATCTCAGCCTACTTTGGATCCAAACTTTCTGGGAAGGTTTTGGCAACTTTTGTCAGAGGGAACCTTGTTTATAAAGAGGGAAAGCATGCTCCTGCTGCTTGTGGTGCCACTATCCTAGCAAGATAATTGTAAGAATTGGAAAAGTAAGCCCTGCAACCTTACTTCGTTACTTCATCCCTCTCTTTTAGATGTTCATTCATCCCGTAATCCAAGCGGGGCTTTAATCCCCTTGGAAGTTGTTCATTACTTAACTGCAGGTTTCGGTCCTTCTAGGAATCATGTCTCCATCGTAATAAACTTGCAACTCAAATATCGATGCTGATCAGTAAGTAATTTCAGGTATGTGGGGGCTATGTGGAGTTTGGAGGTCAGAGAGTTCAGCCTGAAGAGGATCCTGAATCATAAATTTGCTGAAAAACTAATACATGATGAGCGGAAAAAGTAGTCTATCTCCATCACGTGTTAAAAAACTTCATGTTCAGAAGCAGAAATGCCACGATACATTACAATTGTTGGAACTTTTGAGTGCTCATTTCCATCCTTGTTGCAAATGTTTGTACTTGAGCTTCGCAATAAGAAACAATCGAACAAGAGAAAGTTGAAAATGACTGTTGTATTCATTCTGCCACGTGTCATCATCATCCACATCACTAGCTCAATGTAGTTCACAACTTGAGGTTTTGAAGTTGAAATGTTTGCTTGGTTTTATAGAATTATGCTTAAGTTAGTAGTTTGGGTTATTAAAATCTTACCAACTTTCAGTAAATAAAGAGTAACAACTTTGAAGGTTATCCATGAGTTTTTGATTAATTAAATTAAACTTCAATTTTTAATGTTTATATAAAAAATGTTAATTTTTATAATTTTATTATATTTTTAAAAATTTTAAAGACAACAAAATTTTAATTTTTTTCAAATTTTAATATCTTATAAATATTATAATTTTTTTTTAAAATTACATATTATAATATTTTCAATATTATCAAATATTAATTTTTAAAAAATTAAATAGATGTTAAAAATTAGAGCATACCATATGTTAATTAGAGTTTTGAATTTTGTCTCGTACCAATCGATATTGGCTGATATGTACTGAATCGATTGGGAAACAAAATAAAAATAGTTTGTACTATACCAAATTTAAATATTGGTCGATACCAATTATTTTGGGCAATACTTACTAGAACGCATTGTATTAGCTTATATCGAAAAAATTAAAAAAAAATTTGCATTTTAACTTTTTAAATTTAAATATTTATTTTTTATTTTTATTATAAATATATTTATAAATTATTTTATAAATTTTTTAAAATTATTATAAAATTTAAAAATTAATTTATAATTTTAAAAAATTAATCAAAACGATTTTAATATTAATTGGTATTAATATAACATTATTTTTTTAAAAAAATTCATACTACGGCATTCAAAAACTTCGATTATAATACTAACAAAAAGGACGACGAAATCAGCAACCAAAAAAATAAAAAGGCGCACTCGCATTCACGGGCCCAGGCAATTAGTGGAAAGAAAAACATTACATGTAATAGCTGTGGCTCTGCTCGTTCTAGGTTTTGGTTACGCTTGACAGAGATTGATTGTTTTTCTCTGGTGGAAGCCAAGAGAAAATGGGTGGGTTCGTGAAGGATGTGAAGTCGAAGGCGGAGCTTGATAACCTGCGCTCTAGCGGCGCGCCTGTTATCCTTCACTTCTGGGCCGCATGGTGTGAGGCCTCTAAGCACATGGACCAACTCTTTTCCCACCTCTCCACTGATTTCCCTCATGCCCACTTCCTTCGGGTCCTTCCTCTCTTCCTTCCTCTTCTTATGCTTTTGCTTGAATAAAAAATATTTTATATTATTCTCGTTGGCTTGATGGGTGCTTTGGTTTTTCAGGTTGAGGCTGAAGACCAACCAGAGATATCTGAGGCTTATTCGGTTTCTGCTGTACCTTTTTTCCTTTTCTTTAAGGTTGGGTCGTCCCAATAATGCTATTTTTACTTCCCAACCTTTTCCAGCTTCTCCAATTTCACTTTTTGCTTCTATCTTTACATTTGCGAATTTTCAATTTTGTGATGTTGGCTATTAGTTTATTATTTAGTGGCCCTTGTGTTATCAAGAATAAATTTTGGTGAAGGAAGGAAAAGGTTGTCCTAAAACTTTGAATAGTAGGGTGTGTGTACTATGTGGTGCGGAAAGAGACAGGTATAAGATGATTGAGGAATACTTGTGGAATGAGTTGAATAACTGGGCCATAGATAGATGTCTTTAAGTTTTATTTTTATGTCTTAATAATGATCAACCAGTTGAGGACGAATATTGGTTTAACCTTGCCATTTTTCTTTTTACCATTGATATATATATATATATATAGATATATATATAGATGAAATAGCTTTGAGGACTGACGCATTGTATTTGCTTAATCAGGATGGCAAGGAAATTGATAAATTGGAAGGAGCAGATCCTTCGAGTTTGGCCAACAAAGTTGCTAAAGTTGCTGGGTCAGTTAATCCTGGAGAACCTGCGGTTCCTGCCAGCCTTGGTATGGCTGCTGCACCCACTGTCCTTGAGACAGTCAAAGAGTTTGCTAAAGAAAATGGTTCTTCCCAACCCACAAACCAAGTGAAACCCAGTCTCACTGATGCATTGAGTACACGATTGAGGCAACTGATTGACTCCCACCCTCTCATGCTATTTATGAAAGGGAGTCCTGAAGCACCTAGATGTGGCTTCAGCCGGAAAGTTATTGATATTCTGAAGGATGAAAATGTTAAATTCGAAACTTTTGATATATTATCAGACAATGAGGTTCGTGAAGGTCTGAAGATATTCTCCAACTGGCCAACGTATCCTCAGCTTTATTGCAAAGGAGAGCTTATTGGTGGAAGTGACATAGTAATAGCGATGCATGAGAGTGGTGAATTAGCAGAAATATTCAGGGATCATGGAATTGATACTATTGGTTCTGATGTTTCAAAAGACAGCTTAGGTGGAAGTGCAAAGGGTGGCATCTCAGAATCCACTGGCTTGAGTGTAAGCCTGACTTCTCGACTGGAAGGCCTGATCAATTGTAGCCCAGTTGTGTTGTTTATGAAGGGAAAACCTGATGAACCAAAATGTGGTTTCAGTGGGAAGGTTGTTGAAATCCTTCAAGAAGAAAAGGTCAACTTCAAGAGTTTTGACATTCTTTCTGATGATGAAATCCGTCAAGGCCTCAAAGTTTATTCTAATTGGTCTAGCTATCCTCAGTTATATATTAGGGGTGAGCTAATTGGTGGATCAGATATTGTGCTTGAAATGCAGAAAAGTGGAGAACTTAGAAGGGTTTTGGTTGAGAAAGGTGTTGTACCAAATGAGAGTATTGAAGACCGCTTAAGGAGTCTGATTAATTCCTCACCAGTGATGGTCTTTATGAAGGGTACTCCTGATGCTCCTCGATGTGGGTTTAGTTCCCAGGTTTTGAATGCTCTGAAGGAGGAGGGTATAAATTTTGGGTCTTTTGACATATTAACTGATGAGGTAGTAAGGCAGGGTCTAAAGGTCTTCTCAAATTGGCCAACCTATCCTCAGCTTTATTACAAAGGGGAGCTGATAGGAGGTTGCGACATTGTGAAGGAGCTCCACAACAATGGAGACCTGAAGTCTACTCTCTCTGGATAGGATCGCATGTTGTGTCAAATAATTCCAGATAATCCTTAAATCTGTGTCATGCCAGTATTGGCCCTGGATGCATAAGCCCTTTAGTTTGCATAATATTACACTTTCATCCCGTTGGCCTCTGAATTATATGGCTTTGAATGCATTTGTTGGTTACTACTTACTTTTATTATAAAGAGACGCCCTCTTTTAGAGATTTTAAAATAGGGGGTGGATTTTGGTTGTAGGATGAAGGGGTTGCGGAATTTTAGATCACTTGATGGATGGTTTAATAGTGTCCCAATTACTGAGTCATGGTCTTATATATATTATACTGCATTAGGTTTGTAGTTATCGTGGACACTTTATGCAATGAGAACACTTGAGCACGGTATTCTTATGGCTTCCATTTCGTCAGTCTCTCTCGCCAACCCATCCTACCCCATTCACATGAAAATCTTGAGACGATTGTCCAATTACGAGGCCTATCAAGTAACAATTCGTGCTGATGTTAGAATTTAAACATGTCTTCGTCTCATCTTTGGGAAGGAAGCGCTCCAACTGGTCAGGTTGCCTTCTTTTCCTTTCTCCATCAAATCTCTAATATGGGCTTCCGCCTTGGCACGGAATCCTTTCACACAATAACCATAAATCACAATATTTAGGTATGCCAACTTCAGAGTCGGATGATTCCCTCACTTCCAGTATGTTGTCAGCTTCTTCAAACACCCCATGCTTCACAAAGGATTCCTTTGTGATTTCAAAATCCCTATTTATGCTCTTCTTAAACTCAGATTTCTCTAGATTCCAGGTTCTCAAAGCCTCAGACTTGTTGCCTAAGGCTGCATACAGTGATAATTAGATGGCTATAGCCAGTTCCATCTTTCTTACTTAGCCTCTCTTCACATTTTGTCGGCATTAATTGCCTTATCAGCAAGGTTTGCTTTCATGTAGAAATTGGCAACCACAGTACTTGTTACAATCCCTGACAATGTGTGGATGGTGTTGCATCTCATTCATGATGTCTTGCATTCCATCTCTATCTGTAGCACCACAGGAGATTCTATAGCTGAAATTGTTGGGAATAGACCTGATTCTCCTTTAAAACATGAGGGACCTTCTCATGCTTACTAAGACATGTATTTGTCAAGTGCACGTTATGTTATTGTTAAGTGAGGAGGAAAGGGGCAAATCCCAACTCTTTCATTTTCTGCAAATATGAGATGGGGTACCGTCCAACATAACAATTCAGAAGAGCATCAGTTTTGTCTTGGGCCCTCAAGCTATTAAGATAGTTCTGAGCAGATTACATATTCATGCACTCTACCAGTGAGATCCAACAGAACGGCATGCTCCGACGGTGATTTTCCATCTGCCCAAAAAAAAAAAAAAAAAACCATCCGGTTAAGCTTCTCAATTCCAAAATTGTAGTTTTCCCGCGCAATTTCTTCTTTTTCATCAAGAATGCGCCATTATCTCATATCTCTATCCACTAACAAACAGCAAACAGTTCCAAGTTTCTCAAAACCCTACGTGATTGCTCAGCAACAAAACAGAATCCAATTCTAAAGCCACAACAGAAGCAAGAAAAGAACACCAAACCTCGAGAGCTTGACTGAACCAGTTTCTGTTTTCTAAGATGTTGAAGCTTCTAGCCTCTCGTGAACCAATTTCCCAGCACAGGCACCAGACTAATCGCGGAGTGTCCTAAGGGACTGATCTTTGAGCACAAAGTAACCTTCTTGGTTTTATTAGTGTAGTGAAGTCTGTTAAAGATTGCCGTTTGTACTTTAATAGCACTATCTTTGCGTTATGAAGTACGGCGACCCTACATTAATATTTGAATAAAAATTGTAAAAGACTTAATATTTAAAAGCGATTAAATCAAATTTTAATATTTGATAAAATATTTTAAAAAATGTATAAAAAAGATCTTCAACCTGATAAGACACTAATATGACTTTGGTTAATCGTACTTGATGTGGTATTTCTTTAATGAATTCATACTACATTAACAGCTTAACCTGATATACTAAATCAAATAATCAAATAAGTTTTTTGTTCCAATATTTTTTTTAAAAAGTTTGTACCCATAGAAGTAGATAAACTGTGAAATCATAGACTGCAGGTTGTTTTTCACTAATCCCTAATATAGTGGAAAGACCTTCCCAATTGGTATTGCCTCCCTTAAAACATCTAAAAGGTATCTATACAAGACGTAATTGGAACTAAAAACAATAGATTGTGATAGTGAGTCCTTTAACATCATCATATAAAACCTCTGAAAGATACATGCACGACAACATTTGTTCTGTCAAATTCTATAAACCCTATATATAGCAAGTTTTATTTGTAGTGGATGCAAAGATTCTCTGGCTTCGCAAGTATCAATAAGAAGAAATAATTAATTGTCCAACAAGGCTATGAAAATTATAGAACAGATAATTTACAAACAAATAATGCAAGTATTGATCTGTAGCGACTAATAATTAATTTGGCATTTTCAATCGTGGTAATCTTTATTTTGGTTAGTATTTTGAAGTTAAAAATAATGAAGATGATATACTCATAAACTAGCATGCTACATCGTTTAATAGATCATGTCCATAAATGATTTTATTAAAGGATTAATCATATTTATAGTCCTAAATTTTTTATTCTTTTTCAAATTGAATCCTATATTTTTTAGACTTCCTATTGAAATCTTATATCTATATAGATTAATCAAAGATAGTCATATTTAATTGAAAAAATTATAAAAGGTTTAAGACTGTAAATATAGTTATCTCAAATATTCGTGGTCATAAACATTTCACAATATTTCCAATTAAGTGATATACCTATACAGATTAATCAAAGACAATCCTACCTATGTAGAAGGACTGTCTTTGAATAATCTGCATAAATATAGGACTTCAATAGGAAGTCTCAAAGGTATAGGATTCAATTGAAAAAATAATGAAAGATTTATGACTAAAAATATGGTTATCAAAATAGCCTTTTAGTCTATAAACTTTACCCTCTCTTATAGTGATGAATAAACATCCATTTTTGTCAACTTAGCAAGAAAGAGAAACTAAAATAAGGGAATAACTCATATATATATATATATATATATATGTAACAAATGAAATAAGACTACAAGTGTTGACAACTAACACAACTATCAAGGTAGGTTACATACAAATATATGCCTCACACATGTTCTGGATTAAGATGCTATTATCATGTTTGATGTTTTATGGTTATTGCATGTGAATGATTAGCTTTGCAGTGAAAGAATATGTGATTTGAGCATATTAGTATCGATCTGCAGTGAAAGAATATGTGATGAAACTAACAAATTTATTTAAAATTTTAAATTGATGCAATGTACTTATGTCAAGTGTGCATTCTAAATAAGGAAAAGGACTATTATAAAAGCATTGTATGTTTGATAAGATATTGTTTGTAGAGTATGGATTTCTTATATAGATTCCATAATCCATTTAACTCTGTTACATATTACAAAGGTCATAATGACTCAGTTTGGAATTATAAAGCTTTGTTATGGTGTGGAGTTTAAATTGTAAACTGATTTGAGTTATGTTGGAAGTTCTATTAGTATTTTTGTAAAAGTCGATCTTGACTTTATGAGTTATAAGTAGATATGTGAAATAAGGATGGAACTAGGATAGGATATAAGCAAGTTGACAAGATGTCCTATGAAGTTTCTAGCTTCAAATTTAATGAGTCCTTGTGATATATTAAATCAAATATAATTTCTTTTATTAATTTGATGTCAATAATTAGGATGGTGGATGTTTACATGTCACACAAGTTAGTTGAACCTATTTTAACTCCTAAAATACTACCTATATTTTATGAATCAAGTTGCTACAAAGAAAAATATTGTACATGGGACAAATTGCCATCATCAAGTTGAGAATGTTGATGATAAAGATAGACAAGATGAAGAACCAAACATTAATGCTAGGATGGATCCAATTTTAGTTGATGATAGTAATGTATATAGAAGCGATGAAGTAGATAGTAATGGGAGTAGTGATAGTTTAAATTCTAAATCTTAAGTTGATGAACAACATGAAGAAGGAAACAATGATATGAATATATCTATTCCATATAGGCATCAACCATGAATAAAGATTCAACAAATTATGAAAACTTTCTTGAGAACGATGAATATCCTTTTGATGAAAAACTTAGAGAACTACTAAGGAGACCATCCAAGACTACTAGGCAATAAGTAGATAATGGATCATTTCAATGAAAATTGGGTATAAAGTTTAGTTGTGTCAAAGAATTTAAAGATATTGTTGACTATGCTCTAGCTATTTGTTTCAATGTGAAGTGGAAGAAAAATTAGGTAAAGAGAATTAGGATTAGTCACATTAATGGATCTAAGTGGGAGTTATATATTTCATATGATAACAATGATAAGTATTTCAAAGTGAAAACGTAGGGCCTATTTGGTATAACTTACTATTTTAGTTTTTTGTCTTTAATTTAAAAAAAAAGAGGAAAAAACATGTTTAATTATATTTTGTATTTTTTTGTTTACAAAATTAGAAAAATCAAAACAAAAATAAAAATAAGAAAATTATGTTTCTCCACGTTTTGAAAATACAATTTACAAACATATTTTTCTACATTAAATAATTGATATGATCTATTAACTACTATATATTTTTCAAGTATACAAGAGTGTTTAGGTCTAAAGATTTGAATTTATTATATATTTAATTGTCCCCACTAAATTAGTTTTTTATCATAAATTTTAATCAAACATGTTTTTATTTTCAGTTTTTTATTACAAATCTCAACCAAACTATTTTTATTTTCCTTAAAAAAAGAAACTAAAAACAAAAAATCACAACAAAATAAAAAAAAAGATACTAAATGGCCCCTTATAAACCATATTATAGTTGCTTTACTAGAAATAACATTAAATTGGTATCTGCAAAGTTTCTTATAAGACATTTCGAGTACCAAATTTTAGAGAAGCCAAACATTACAACTATTAATATGGTTACCACAGAATGTGGACTAGATATATTTACCATAATTAGCTTGAGGTTTCGAATAGTAAGGACTTAAAGAAGCAAGTTTAAGCATGTCCATGGTCCATATATAAAGGATTTTAATGAAAAGATGAATAAACTAGACAAGATAAAACTAAGATGTGCTTCAACTTTACTAATGCGAGAATGACTAGCCAATAAAGGGAAAAATCTCATGTGCTTATTTAACCAATTGCAAAAGCTAGAATTTAAGAAGATTTAGAAGTCAAAGCCCATAAATTAAGGGACAGTTTCGTGTTTCAATGGTTATTCACTATTATAGTCTTTATTTTATTGTAATTAGGCTATATTTTACTTAACTGTAAAGCTAAAAAATGTGCTTATTATATTTTTATAGTTGTTTACTAGTTTCCATTTAGGTAGGAGTTGTTATGTAGAATTCCAATCTGATTAAGAAAAGTCTTAATAGGATACTTTCCTTATTAGATTAGGAATTTGAATTCAAATAAGATTCTTAGAATCATAATTATAGTATGTGATAAAGTCCTAGTCAAAGAAGGATTAATAGTTAGACTATTACCTTAACATTAATTATTAACTTTTCAATTTAGGCACTATTCCTATTCAATATTTTAAAGTCCTTATTACACTTGTAATTAGGATTTTCATGTTTTTTTTCCATGTATCCTTGTATAAAGGGACATTTCTAATCAATAAATAAAGAATTAAAGATATGAAATTAGAAATTTGAGTTGCATATTTTTTAGAGCTATGAGTGCTTTCTACTTTATTCTTCATTAAACTTCTGAACTCATTAAAGAATTCTTTCTTTATAACATTCAAACCCTTTATAAACTTGATTCATTATATAATCAATGAGTAAGTTCTTCTATAAATCTGATTTAACTTTCTTGGTAAGATACAATCTTATTCATGGGTTCTCTAAATTTTATTCCTAGGTAGGTTCACATCAGTTGCATTAAGGCTTGGTTCTAAATTAGGACTGGTTATCCTCTTCTGGTTATAGGTTTCTTAGAGTTCGGTTGTCAATCTTATTATTGGATTCTAAGGATTCATTCCTTATGGGTTCATATAAGTTGTTTACAAACTTGTTAGTGGGTTTTAAGGGTTCATTCCTTTTGAGTTCACATCAGTTGTTATCTACTCTTTGATATGACATTAGTTTAATTTTCCTTTTAGTTTTAGTTTTCTTTAGCCTAGGTTATCAAACTTATTGTTGGGTTCTAAGGATCATATTCCTTATAGGTTCACTATTGTTGTTATCTAAGCTTTATTTATAAAATTAGTCTTTGCATATTCCTTTCTTGAAAAAAAAAATACTAAAGGAGGATTTAATGTCAACCATGAAACAGGATGAGATTACAATGGATCAAATGGTTACACCCTACTATAATGTAAGAAGATTATGAAGTATTCAAATGTTCTCATTGCCTTAGAGAAAATATATTCCTATCAAAAGTTCAATATTTGAGGACAAATCCTTTTAAAGAGTGGGGGAATGATGTGAGCATGACTAGCCAACAAAGGAACAAATCTCATGTGCTTATTTAACCAATTACAAAAACTAAAATTTAAGAAGATTTAGAAGTAAAATCTCATGATTAAGGGTTAATTTTGTATTTCAATGGATATTCATCATTACAATATTTATTTTTATTGTAATTGGGTTATATTTTACTTAATTTTAAAGCCTAAAAACATACTTATTGTGTTTTGGTAGTTGTTTACTAGTTTCCTATTTAAGTTACGAGTTATTATGTAGAATTTCAATCTAATTAGGAAAATCCTTAATAGGATAC
The DNA here is from genome assembly GCA_028565735.1 of Pinacopodium congolense. Lineage (NCBI taxonomy): Eukaryota > Viridiplantae > Streptophyta > Magnoliopsida > Malpighiales > Erythroxylaceae > Pinacopodium > Pinacopodium congolense. Next base: position 15,090,669 of record JAOXYD010000002.1, on the reverse strand, counting down.
TTCCCTTATATATTAGGATTTTGAATAAAAATAGGATTCTTAGAGTCATAATTATGGTATTATAATAAAGTTCTAGTCAAGGTTGATAGTTAGGTTATTACCTTAATAGGAATTATTAGCTTTCCAATTTAAGTAGTACTCTTATTTACTGTTCTAAAATCCTTGTTACACTTGTAATTAGGGTTTATATATATATATATATATATATTCCTATATAAAGGGATGTTTCTAATCAATAAAGGGAGAATTAAAGATGTGAAATCAAAGACTTAAGTTGCATACTTTGTTGTAGTTGTTAGTGCTTTCTACCTTATTCTTCATTGAACTTTTGAACTTATCAAATAATGTTTACTGTTTATGAACTTAATTTTTGATTCTTTATAATCAATGAGTCAATTCTTCTATAATTATGATTTAGCTTTCTTGGTGAGATTTAATTTTATTTGTGGATTCTCTAGGTTTTATTCCTAGGTAGGTTCACATCATTTACTTAATTACTTAAAAAGAGTGTTAGAATAAGAGATACTAGTCATTTGAATCAATGTGTCTAATTACCAATAGCAACATTTGTAAAACATAGAATGCATGAATACTGCCAATAGGAGACCAACCATTGATAATTACCAATATAAACATGTAATAAATACTAATCATCACTCTAAATATATTGTAGATGCATTTGCTAATAGTTGTTATAAGAGGGATATATTATAGTGTGCTCATCAATATGTGATTTAGATTGTGAGGGGACAATTTTTTTGGCTAGACATAGATTGTGAGAAAATACAATTCTTTCAAAGAAGGTCATGCTTGGACGATCCAAAAAATCAAGGAAAAGAGACAAAAATGAACTAAAAAAACCATAGAATCAAGATAAATTATCTCAAAATTGTAAAACAAAAAACTGTGGAAGATGTGGCAAAACTAGTCATGACAAGAAAAGGTGCAATAAAGAAATAGCTTATATTGATGCTTCACACTCGTCCAACATAAGTTTACTATTTTATCATAAGCATATTACTATTTTTTATAACTAATTGCTAATTGTTACAAGTCCAAAAGTTGGGTGATAGGAGAACTTCAATTTTAGCCAATAAGACATCCTCATATATATTTTTACTTTCAGAACATAAATATACATCAATTGTAAATGAATTATTTATATGTAATGATCATGTAACTAAAATGGCCAGTGCAACTCCAATTTTCCCAACGATTCAAAAAATTCGACAACTGCCCAATATGAGTTGTAAACAAATTAATCATTTTGTTATTAATTAACAAACAATTTGAAATTGGAATTTGCTTGTTTTTAGGCTACTGGCTCTCTGCACATGCTAATAAAAGAAAGTATAGAGATGTTTATCTTAGGAAATTCAAACTAGCATTTCAATCACAAGGACTAAGGTTCAAAAGGAAATCAAGCATAAGATCGAGACAATTATTAAATCAAATGAATGAGAGGAAAGCAATCTCAGGGAGAGTTATTCCATCATCACAATACTTTTCCCAAACTAATGTAAAGTGATGGCCAATGGTTAGAAGAGCTTGTGAATGAAGACATTTTTTAATTTACATATATTTCATTAAGCAATAACTAAGTAATATTAGTTCTTGATTTTTTTTGGGGAAATATTAGTGTTATAAGAGCGTGATATATAGACTTGTACTTAGGATAAACTATAATATTTATATTACTTAAATTAATGAATAAATATAATTTTTTCGAACTATTAATTAAATTATGTGAATCGTTATCTTAATCTAATAATTATGAATAGAAATTTTTTTTAACATTCTTCCATCACATTTAAATAAAATGTAAGATTGTAGTACACTATAAAAACATCACTGAAATAGTAATAATAACACAAATATTTTATTTATTGCATTAGTAAAATATTGAAAGTTTATAGCCATCTTAATGTAACATAATTCACAAGTACTTCCATAACAATGATGATAACTCCTATAATAAGATTTACTAGTATTTTTTCCTTAATTTTAAATTCCTTGGACTCTATAAACAACAAAGTAATGTCCAACTTCATATTCTTGACTTCCTCTTTAATCTCCTTATATTTCTATAAAATGACACCTTGCAAACTATATTTTGTTTCAGATGATAATTCAATATATATTTTTTGTTTCAGATGATAATTCAATATCTCATAGTTTCACCATCTTTTTTTAAAACATCAATCTCTTTCCTTAATTTGTAAATCACATCAACTATGTTTTTAGGAAAATTTTCATTATACCATCTAAAGAAACCACATTTGTTAACTTACAAAGGTAATAAGTCATACCAATTAGCGATCTAAGGAGTTTCAATTTATTAATAAAATTCAAGTCATAAATAAATGCTCAAATAGGTAACTAGGGCATCCTAAAAACCTTCTTCCTGGGTTATTATCACTATAAATTCCTTAATTGAGCATTTAACCCGCAATAATAGATTGTACTAACTGCTCTTAATGATGATGATGAAGATGGAAAATCTATGTTTTAATTCCGTAATCAAACTCATATAAAATTAAGCAATCATAATTATATTAATTATTCCCAATATTGAAGATGATCTAATCCTTGCTGGGGGTACGAACTAGTGAGCATTGAAATATCATCTAATAACTAGACATGAACTTACGACAAAAATAATACAACATTAAGATGATAGATTTTCGTAACTTACATCCTTTTGACAACAAAATTGGACAAAATATATTTAGAAAATAGTTTAAAACAACAAATTTGTCTGGTCAATTCCATCCAAATGGATCATTGGACTAACAATTAGAATGCCTTGTTTCAATTTCATTTATTATAACGAACTTGCCTATGGTGTCCCTTTAAAGGTGTTCGGTTTAGAGATGTACATGTTAATCAAGTAAATAATTCTCTTTGATAAACTTGAGGTTTATAACCCATAAATGGAGAAAGAATTTGGTGAAGGAAATTAATGCAAACATTAAACTTGAATTACACAAAATATAATCTTAAGATTTACTTTAAATTAAGCTAGAAAACTTGTCTTTAACCAAACTTATTGATTAGAACCAAATCTATAAAGATTTTGATTGCTACAAGTTTCCTTGATAAAATTAGATTTGAAACAAAAGAACAAAATAAGAATTTCTCTCAAAGAAGAATAGCTTTAAAAAAACCTTATTCAATTTTGTTATTAATGTCAATAATGGTTGAAAACATCATATAAATCCCTAAAAACCTAATGTTTTACCCTAGGGTAATTGTGTCAATTTTTATAATAATAAATAACATAAAAACTCAAAATTTTCTAGAGTAAAATGACACTTAGGGGGTTATATAACACTATTCAATTGAACTTTTGATGACTTGAGGAGTATAACATCACCTATGGAAGATGAAAAATGGTGTTAATGTTTTGGATCATTTTATTTATATTCTTAAAGAGTAGAACAATACTAGTAATGTGAGTAAAAAAATGTCATTCTAAAGGACTATTTATTTTCTATCTTCATGCCAAAACAACTTTCTTTGTACTTGACTCCTTGAGCCCAATTTGTATCGTCCTATATTGACTCTCTAAATCCTGTTCTTCATGATCAAAGCCTCACCCATATTTCAAAACATGTAGATAAGTGATTAATATTTAAGATGCATCATAAGCTTCCAAAGTAGCTTCCTTTTCTTACATCTCTATGATCCAACCTTGAAAAGCTTCTTTCATATGCTTAGACCTCGTTCTTGTCAATGGATCTTCATTTATTTTTAATGGATGATAATGATAGCTAGACATAGGCACACACATAAGATTATCTCTATTAAACATTTGATGACATTAGATGATTAGTTATCAACTATTTCCTTTTCGAAAACAGAGAACAATATAGACAATTCATGTTATAAAAAATAGAGATATATTTCTTGGAGCACCACATTCAACATCATTGGTGATTGATCAATCTATGAAGGGACAACCATACTTTTGACTCTCAACCTTTCGTGATTTTTCCCAGTCAATCCTAAACTTTTACAATTTTCTAATCAAGCCCAAAACGTTACCGAATCGTTCCAATCCGGTACTTCCATTTGTCCTCCGTTAACGGAAGTACTCAACTGGAACGATTCGATAACATTTAGGACTCAATTGGAAAATTATAAAGGTTTATGATTAAATTGGAAAAATCACGAAATGTTAAGAAAGTATGATTGTCCTAAAATTATTAACTATATTAAAAATAATATACAATAAAATAACAATTTCTTTGTATAATAAGAAAAAACTTAAAATATTTATTATTAAATTTCATATAGATAATAATTTTATAAAAATGAAAGGTAATATTTATTTACAATTTTTAATAAAAATTTTAATAATTTATAGGCTTTGATTTCAATGTATTTTCATAACCAATTAATATCCAATTAAGCAACATTGCTCCCAATTTTCTGCTAAGTTGTTTAATTATGTTTATAAATGCTTAACATTACAGACGGAACTTGAAACTTGAAGAAAATCCAAGATTATGTAGCAAAAATTCTGAAATTTAGACTAAAACAGTGACCTCAACAAGCCCGTCGTTATGCTAGTCAATCCACCATTTTACTCTCAATGCAGAGGACTATAACGACACCTTCATATCCCGCCATTATGCTCCTTTTCCGTTTAGGTACCAGTTGATGAGTTTCCAGCTAGATCTTCAATCTTATTGGTTGCAATTTGTACAAGTTGCTTTCCACTTGTAGCTGACATATAAATAAAGGTTTGGAAGCCAAAAACAACAAGAATTAACAAAGGAAAACATGTTTTTTATATCAAACTTCAAATTATCTCAACGTTTAGGGCTTATTTCAAGTGTTCTTCATATTTTCTAATTTTCTTTACAGGTTTAAGTTGTTTTATGGATTGTAGAAGCTCAATCATGTGTCTTAAACCTGCAAGCATGTTTGTAGCTCAATTAGTGCATTCCAACCATATCTTTTGTATTGAAATCCACTCTTGAACTTATATATTCAAGAACATAAGTTATATGTATGATATCTTTTCTTTCTTGATTTAGATGAGTGGCCGAACGTGATCGTGGTTAAGGAATGGTTCTTTGGTGATCTAAATACAGGCTTAGACGTGATTAAGGGCTATCTTTTACTTATTTAAATGCCTAAAGCTTGTCTTGAACGAATTGTTTAAGATTAAGATGATAAATAGAGAAAGAAGAGGACCAATCTCTTAATCCATTAGAAAATCAATAAGTAACTTAATTTTAATCAATACAGGACCAATGATTGGTTAATCTTGAGGGCAGTAATATGAAAATATATAAATTATTCAATTTCTCCTTATAATTTAAAATTTTACAATAATTATATAAAATAAATTCACTTAATCAATCAGAAAATGAAATAAAATGATAAACTCAATCTTTGGTGATTTTTCCAATTCAATACTAAACCTTTATAATTTTCTAATCGAGCCATAAATGTTACTGAATCATTCTAATCCAGTACTTCTGTTTATCCTCCATTAACAGAAGTACTCAACTGAAATGATTCGATAACGTTTAAGACTCGATTGGAAAATCATAAAACTTTAGGACTAAATTGAAAAAATCATGAAAGGTTAAGGACCAAAAGTATGGTTGTCCCATTTATGAATAATTTTTATGCTCGTCATGGTATAATATGTCAAACTTCATGTGTGTAAACTCCTAAGCAACATGTGATCACTAAAATAAAACATCATCATATTCTTCATGTCACAAGGGATTTCAAGTTTCAAAATAAGTTACTAATTAGCTTATGAGAAGAATGTGTTGTTCATGCAATTCCATGCTCTTCCAGTATTTATGAATGGTCTACTAAGAGTTAATGGACAATTGTGATCCTATTCAAAACTTAGCACCACCAGATCCATTAGAATGATGAATTTGTATACTTTAATTGGCACATCCTCCACCACACCAAACAACTTTTTGATTGGTTAATTTTCCAAATTTATAAGTGTTAAGGGTCAAATCAATATAGTTTTAATGGTTAATTTATTGAATTATGACCCCTAATTCAGTGCATAATTGTTAAATTTATTTTTTATTATGTTTAATTTGTAAGATGGAGCCTGAAGATGGAGATTAGAGCAAAAACTAGAAGAAATCACCCCATTTTGGTCCATAAATAACACCATGCCAGGGTCATGTTTATAGAAGAATGGGGTGTCTTTTAAGGAGTTAGGATACGTGCATTAACGGTGGGCTATCAGGGTGTCGTTGTAGTTCAGCAGGGTGCCATTGAATGTATCAGTCAACAATATCCACTTGAAATCTCCAAGATCTAATTAATTCCCTTGTCTACTGGAAACAAGTGGGGGTCCTGAGGTCCTGTAAAAATCCAAGAACATAAAAAGAAACATGGATTAAGAGGGAAAAAAGTAGATCTAAAACAAGATAGTGAAGCTATTGCTTCTCTCTTGATTTGTTCATATATCATTTAGGCTTCAAAAACTTTCTTTACATTTTTTTTGTTGTTTTATGAATTTTTGAACATTGGAGCTTATTGTTAAGACCTATATTTGAGTCTAGGAATCATCTAAGGTGGTTCCTAAACTCAGATTGACACTTGTTTTGTTCCATTTTTCAGATTAATCAAAGTACTTGTGTTTATGCTTACAACCTTGTATGTTTCTTTGGTTTTTTTACAAGTTTTAATCAATTTAGAGGCTGTGCAGCATTCCAGATCAAGTTGGGAGTTACAAGACGTTTCCAGAAATCTTACAAACCTATTTTGAAAACTTTAAACTTATTATTTCAGCCTGTTTTTATAGATCTATCAAGATATGTTGCTTAAGTTATATGTTTTATATGTTTTGATCAATATGTGTGGCTAAATCGTCTTTATTCATAAGGATTAATGTTTGTATGATTTAAGAGAGTTTAAAGACATGTTAAAGGGTTTGGGTTTTGTTTATTGAAGGATTAAATGAACTGATTTTGTGATGGAAACATCTTAGTGTTTAAGACAAGTTAAGCTTGAGAAATCATCTTAATTTTTAGAAAAATTAATAAGCAACACGAATTAATCCTTGTATGACCAAACCTAAATTTTTTTTAATGAAAGTTAGAGATATAAAATTAATTTTCTAGAACTCACCTTCTTTAAATTAAAGCCTATTTAATTGATTTAAAGCATAACCAAACTTTAAGGAAGATTTAAGAAAATTTTTGTTTGGATTTCTGAAGGAACTTTAATCAGCCCTTAAATGTGTTTAAAGATCAATTAAATCATTAGTCACCTAATCCTTAGCTAGTTTACACATTTGGTAATTTTAAGAAAATTTTAGAAGCAAATAAAAAATTATTTTTGAAGTGTTTAAGCCAATTTAGACAAGTTTAGCAATTTTCAGGTTTTTAATCAAGTTGTTTGGATTTTTTAAAATAATTGTAATATAATCAGATCTAGTAAGTAAGCCATTTCACCATGGAGTCAACATTTAGAGTCTTAAATTTATTCAATTGTATTACTTTTGCAATAGGTGCACTTACCTTAATTCTGTTGGGTTTCAAAGAAAAATCATTTCAAAATCATTAAAGTTTATAAGTCACCTAACCAATGCAACAATAAGCATATATGTTGGCTTTATATCTCCTAGCCCAAATTTCCTAAAAAATTAACAAAGTAATAAGATTAATACTTACACATAAGTCATATAAACATTTATAAAATTTAAGATTACCTACCACACAAGAGATAATAATACCCTTTAAATCTTGCATTTTTTAGGGCATGTGGCTAGTAAAAATGGAGCTATAACTTTCCATTAATGAGACTGTTTTGATTTTCCTCTCAAGTTCATTTATTGGTAAGATGTCTTTAAGAAACTTCGCATACTTATGCATGCTCTTTAGGGTTTCTACAACGAATAAGTTGATTTGCAACTTCTTCAACTTCTCTAAAAGGTTTGCAAATTGAGCATCCATTTGATTCTTCTTAAACCATTATGGGAATGGAACTTTTGGAACATATGGTGGGTTGGAACATATGGCTTTGTTCTTCTAATTCTTTTCCTCCTCATTCTCTTGGTTTCTTTTGTTGCGGGTTTTGGTTTTATTATCAGTTGGATACTCCAATTCTTCCCCACTACGAAGTGTGATGGCTTTCAGCTATGCCATTAGATTAGACTTCCTATTACTTAGGAGAATTCCCACACATCTTCTAGATAATGCCATTAGATTTATGGATTAAAACAGCATGATTCTTCATGATCTGGTCAAATTTAACTTCCATCCTCTTTTGGCTCTCATCTTGGCTTGTGAACTTTAACATAACAAATCCATAAACCTGTTGATAGAGCTATCGCCTGCTTACCAATGTTGCATAAAAGAAAAATAAAATAAAAACAAACTCCTAGATGCAAATGAATTAAAAACAAATGGAAAGACAATTAACAAAAATAAAGAAAATAGGCAAGAAACAATTAACAAAAACAAGAAAATGGGTAGAAGATATTGATCCTAGAAGATATAAATTGTGTCATGCCTAAGATGTTAGCCTATAGACATAAACAAGATCTTGTGTTTTAAGTTCCTCCATTTTTAGATAAATCCTATACGATAAAAAAACTTATCCCTAATCATGCGAAAACCTAGAACAAACTTTTTAGATATAATGGCGAGATAGCATTAAGAACTAGAGAATAACTAACCTAAGCCATAATCACATAACCTTGGACTATGTAACTTAGAGAATTGAAATCTTAGGCTAACTAGTTAAGTTTACTTACAAAACCAATATATTTATTGTCACTCATAGTTTTTGCTAATGACAATTATAGATCAAAATCTGAAACATAGCAATTGATCTAGAAATAACACCTAGGATGGCCAATCCTATGAATAAATCTCTAATTCATGGAATTAATTCTGAATTCCAACTCAATTTTAGTATAAATCACAATGCTCATTCAAAACCCTTTCCAATTTTCACAATTATCATCCATAAATCCATTAAATACCTTTAAACCCATTTAAAACTAAGCTATCATAATGAAAATAACACTAAACACCATATAAAATTAAAGGGAAGTAGAGAAGAATGTAGAAACCATAAAGCAAATCAAAGAGACAAGGTTGGAAAATTAAAGAAGCAATATTACATTAATGAAAACCAATGATTTAACTAGTTTTTAACATAAAATAAATGAAATATCAACAAAAATAGAGAAAAAATAGAAATAAAATAGTAAAAATGAATTAAAATGAAGATTTAACACCTAAACTACTTAATCTAAGGTCTAGATATGAAATAAGAAGAAAATAGATGAAAAACAATCCTAAAACCTAAGAAAAGAAGAAGAAGTTGGGCTGTAGACATGGGAGCCTTCATGAATAACAAAAATTTGCTCCAATATTCTATTTATAGTGCCTCGTTGATGTATTGGATGGATGCTAGGGTTTTGGATATGTTTTGGGAGCAATCTAGTCAAGTTTTCCCCTAATAATCATAAAAATGAAGATGTTTTACAAGTTTCATTTAAGTCCTAGAATTTGGTAGGCCTTTTTTTCTCTAACTCCTTTTGTACAACTCCAATTGCCATGAAATCTGAGCTCTAAATGTCCACCTAATTCATAAACAAAGTCACTTGTTCCAAATTATTTCTCCACTGAGTTTATCTTATTCTTTTCTTTTTCCACTCTTCATGCCTTGTCATATAGCCCTAACATTTATTGTGGAACTTCATAAAATGATTCTCACAATCCTTAAATTTGTTCCATATCTCTTATAGTTCCAAATGTTCCCCAATTTGACTCCAAACATGGCCATTAGAACTTTTCCTTGTGTTTAATGATCAAATCTACAAGTAAACTCAAAAGGGAACACAAATCGAGCATTTAAACATCCAAATATGGATTAGATGACATTGAAACTCAGATGAAAACATCATAAAATATATCCTTATCACCTTGTGTTCTCACGTTATTTCTCTTTGTTAATCCAAAAGGAATTTGATTGGTTCTTCTACCTACATTATAAGTATTAGAATAAGAATTTTTACCTCTTTGTTGTGGTGCCCCTATGTAATTGAATTGGTCCACACTATTGGTATCCATTATGAAAAAACCAACTATCTCGTGGTTATCTTACCCACAAAGCTAACATTTCTGTTATATCTAATTCATTAAGGCATAAGAGGTACCTTACAAGTTGCTTAATTGCTTAGTGAGGGATGATATTTATGCTTGTAGGGATGTCACTGAATCTATAGGTATCATCCTTTTTTTCTCTTTAAAACTCTACCGCTAACCCATATCCATAGTCCATAAACAATTATTGTTGAACATCTCCTCCAATAGGTTATGGGCAACATTAGCTGTTTGTCTCATCAAGAAACCTCTACCTACTACATATATGGTCCCTCTTGTAAGTTAATTTACTCCATTGTAAAATGTTTATAAGAGGAACTCCTTTTATATTTTGTGGTGCGGGTAACTCCTTTGTAGCCTCTCCCATGCTTTATTTATTGATTCCCATTACTTTATTGAAAGTTGGTGATCTCCTTAATGGTCCTTATAGTCTTTTTCAAAGGAAATTACTTAGTTAATAATGCTTGAAAAGCTACTCTCGTATACTTTTCGGAATTAGAGAGTTGAACCATGCCTTAGCTCAATCTTTCAAAGTGAATAGGAATAGTCTCATCTTCACGATATCTTCTAAAAACCTATTATGTAAAATGTTTCATAAATCATAAAAAATTTGCGAGTTGTGAAGTGAAGTCTTCATTTTCTAAACCTTGGAATTGCACATTTGTTTAAAGCACTTTGATCAAAGTTGGCCTTATGTAAAAGTTTTTGGATTTGACAGGCGACCTTGTTATCTCTTGTTGATTGGCATTGAAACCTGGCCTCATGAAGTCCATAATTATCCTTTATTCCCTTGCTTACTCTCCTTCTTCTACCATTGTTCTTTGCATAGCTTCTAGGTTCTTCACTCTTATTATCTCCCTTTTTTGTCTTGTGATGTCTAAAAGCTCTTCATTAACTAGCTTTCTTGAGCTTCTTGAGCTCCTTATGTTCTTGCACTTGTAATTACACATAGAAGAGTATCAATTTCCTTAAATAAAAATCATTTAGATAGAATAAGATGCTAAAACAACTAATTCTTGATGAAGATGGTAAAAACTTGTTAAAGGACTGTTAATTTTATGCTAAAATAATCTAAAATAGTCTAGCCAATGGACAATAGAGTGCAACAATTGATTTTTAGTCATCCTCATTGTGTAGCCAAGTTTCCTTAGTTGAATAAGAAACGAATTGATTCGTAATCTTTTGATCTCGCAAAACTCTTACCATCTACCCAACTAGTTATTAAGCAATACTATAGGTAATTAATTAATTAATTAATATCTCTCTTCAACTAATTAATGACAAGAGGTTTAAGTGGCCAATTAGGTTTCCAACTCTCTTTATGTAACCTAACACTAATTTTCTAACCCAATCTCTTGATTTCAAGCAAGGAGTAAGCATAATAAACATCACAAACATGAATTCATTAAATAAGTAAGATAGAGTTCAACAAAATATTTGAAGATTAATTTCTAACAAGAAATTTAGATACATTTAATGCCAATGAGTTCCTAAAAAATTAGATTCCCTATAGAAAAAGATAGAAAAGGAACGAAAGAAGAAAGCTAAATGAAACTTGATAGTCTTTCTCTTATATCCTTGATGAAGGGAATATAGAAAGTGGATTACTCTTGATGAACTTGGAGTTTGATCTTGGTTTCTCCCATTAGAAATCGACAAAACCTATTTATTGATTTCTACTTCCTTAGGCACTATTTACGCTAGGCTTACCTATGCAGAATTAGAGATAGGAAAAATTGTGCTTGCATCTAGGAGATTGACTACCTCATTCCTAACCACTTTTATCATGTTTTAAATAAATTGATGTTGCGACTCCAATAATTGCTTACTATTATTATCCATTGAAATCCTATGGGTTTATAAGGAAGGACTTATCCCCTTAATGTGACTTATCCCCTTAATGCCTTTAGGTTCTCTCAAAACCCTCAGCAACGTATCCTCTATAGTGTTTTTGATTTAGAAGAAATAATAACAGTTAAATATGAAGGATGATATGGAAAGGCATACTTTTAGTGAGAGGGAAAGTTTGAGATTAAGAGTGAGAGTGAGTGGTTCTTTAATGGATGGCTTTAGATGGGGCTTGATTGGTTTATCTAAGAATTAATACTTTCTAAATTGAATCCAATATGATGGCACCTTCGTAGCCTTTAATTGTCTAAGTAGCTTAAGAAAGTACTCTTCATCAGATTCTAAGGTTTTTGAGTGTGTTAATTCCTTTCTCAATGAGTTTTCACAAAGAATAATAGAAGGTCACACTCTCTATAAGTTAAACATCATTGAAATAACAAGAATCTACGGCAAATGTGTGCTTTAGTGATTTGAATATGTAAAATAGAAGGAAAAAAACTTATTCATTCCAAACTCCTAAGGTGAGCTTTTCTCCTTATACATCGATGAGAGTCATCGTGATTTTTAGATAAAAGGTATTCCTAATATGATGGGCATTTTATGGTCTTCCTCTATATCCAAGACTAGAAAACCAGAGAAAATATCCTCTATGATTTACCTTGGATATATGACAGATTAATTAACATTTGTAGTGAGACCATAGTAAGCTTTGGCTCTACTAATCCTAAATTTCTAAAGATAGAAACTGTCATCAAATTAATACTAGATTCAAGATCTATTAATACCTTCTCTATTTATAAGTTATCAATTGTGTAGGGGATTATAAAGCTCCCTATGTTCTTATGCTTTAGGGGCAAATTCCTTAACAAGATTTTGGAGCACTCCCCTTTCAGTTTAATAATAGTTTCTTACTCTACAAGTTCCTCCTATTCGATAATACAAACTTTAAGATCTTAGTGTAGGAAGGCATTTGAGGGAGTGCTTCTATAAACTAGATAGAGATTTGATAATACAACCTTTATGGTTTTTCATGTGAATTTAGAAGTGGGATGCTTGAAATAACGAGTTAAAAAATAAAATAAGTTAAAAAATGTTTTTGTGTTGCTTAATAAAGTGAGTAAATTTCATTACACTAGCATTAATGGAATGTAAATGTTGAAGTTTATAAGTGGTGCTAGTATTTAATTAATAGACTGACATAGTTGAGTAATCGTATGTGTGCATGACAAAATTTACACCTTCACATCAAAAGACTAGGTGACATCTGAAACAAGCTAAAAGGAGCAACCAAGATGAGTAATCTAGGGTGTGCATAACAAAATGTAGTAATCAAGGTTATGTATAAAAACTTATTGATCCAACTTATTGATCCAAGTTTAATCAAGACTAGGTGACGTCCAACTTATTGATCCAAGTTTAAATTGTTCTATATTTCAAGTCATTTGAATATCATTGACTAGATTTATATGATGACCTATGAAAAATGACTTGGATGATGGATATTACGTATATTGCGTTACCTTTTTACCAACTTTGTGCTTTTCTTGAGAAATCAATTTTTTATCATGATGGAGATGAGATTTGAGAATTTAATTAAAAGAAACAATTAAATTTTATTGCATGAATTTAATTTTTTCTTTTGATTGAGATTATTTGAGTGAAGTGGTTAAATTATTGGTTGAGGACAAGCAATAGTTCAAGTGTGATGGAAATTGATAGGGATGCATTATTTTAAGTTTTAATATGGTTTGGTAGCTCATCACATACTACCAAATAATAAGCATAACTAGACCTCACTATATAGTATGGCAAGTTAGGGTTAAACCACAAGGAGCTCGAATATAATTGCCATTTCAAACGTGCTATAGAAATAAAAACAAAAGGCCCTAATACAATAAAAAAATAAACTAAATTTTTTTTTACCAATTTTAGCTATCCTAAAAGTATACAAGTCGTAACTTATAGTATAACTAATATCGATCCAACGAGAATTGAATATAAACACCTAATAATATGAATTTTTCTGCGTTTAAATTAAACCAAAGATATATAATCTGAAAATGAAATTAAACTAACAAATTCAATGAATTAAGCTGCAGAAGAAAGTAAGACAATCAAGTTACTAAACAATGAAGACTTAGGGATTACTTTATCCTTGTTTATCCTTCTTTTACCTTATTCATTTAATTGTGTTTGATCCTAGATATCCAATAATTCATTACCCTTTCTCGAAATCTAACTAATTAATCTCAATTGGGTTAATCATAAGTTAAATTGTAACCTCTCAACTCACAATACTACTTCTAACAATTCAATTGGATTTGAAGCAATCCTAAGAAATTAAAATATCTCTTGAATCACCTATTAATTTGATAGTTTTAGGTTTTTTAAGTTGGCAACTCTCATTATGCACCCTAACTTAAATAAATCAAAACTATCTCTCGATTTAAAGTAGTTATGAAATAAAAAATTATCACAAACAACCTTTCATTAAATTAAGAAGATAAAAGTTGACTAAAGAATTCAAGAATAAATCCTATTTAAATTTTGTGATACATAATCATGTTCAAGAAACCTCTATTCAAATTCAACATCAAAAGGAAAGTAATAGAAAAGTAAAAACTAATGACATAGGTTGAATCCCCATTATATGGAAATCTATACAAAACTTATGAATATTGGTTCTCCGCATTCAATCTTATGTTTTTTTTGACATTTTCCTCTTAAAAAACCTTATTTTCTATCTTGGATGTTCCTTAGGCTTAGACTAGTGGCCGATAGGGTTTGTTCATGTCTTCCCACTTCAAAATATCATAGAAACGAACTTAAGCACATCATTCCATGTCATCCCACCACATCCGCTTTTCCAACTTTTAGCTCTGCTCGGTTTTAGCTATAACTTCTTTTATAGACCTCCAATGGTAATGCAATTTTATATGTAGGTTTCTAATATGATGTTATTGAAACCCATAAAATTTTATAACAATATAAGCCCTAAAATGGCACTTAATGAATCACCAAAATCACCTATACCAAAACTAGTTCTTGTTTAAGCTGATCTTGTTCTCCTCTTGATGCATTCTAACGTGCTTTTCATATGACCTTGAAAATTGGCGTGGAACTTCTTCACATGATGTTATAAATCTTAAAATTAATCCCACACAACTTCTAGCTGCAACAGTTCCTTCTAAGTCAATTATGCTTAAACTTGCATTAGATATTCAAACCAATGTGATAGAATTCTTTCTTATAATCAACAAATATCATACTAAAACACTTAAACATTATCAAAACAACATAATAACATCAAACTAAGTATAAATCATGCAATTCTCACTTTAAACATGCATTCTAACACACTAAACCAAACATGCATGCTAACATACTAAACCACTATGGAATTAACTTTTAATGTAACTTTATTAGCATCCCTATACTTAAAACTAAAACATAAATATAGAAATAAAACAAAAAAAATCAAGAAATGATGATGTCCCAAGTTGAATGCGACAACTATATGAATGTGAGAATAATGAAAATGTAACAATGGCATAAGTTCTCTAAAAATCACTTGCTCTTAAACATAAAATTTAAGAAGATCCAAATCATCTATCTTATGAAGCCCATATCTTGAAGGTCTTTTTACATAGAAGATGCATCTTAAGTAGGATATTAATCACCTATTCTCGAACCTATTACACTTATACTTATGCATTGATGATATTACCAAGTGGAACATAGTTTCTCACTAAGTAGTGAAAATGTCATAATATTTAAAAGAAAATCTATAGGAATTTTTTTTCACGTTATCATAATATTTTAGCCCATTATTTTGAATAAACACCTAATCTTTTATCGTGAAGGCAAACATTTTGTCGTGAATATTCTCATGTTACTTAATTTAGGATTCATTCTTTGAAAATTGGTTAGAGTGTCATTCTACTCTTTTGACATGAAGGCAAACACTTTGTCATAAATGTCCCTTGGTTACCCAACTATATCACATCTCACAACTAGCTTCTTTTTAACCCAAAATTTACTATGGTAATTAGAATATGAATTATGTATTAATTGTGTCATTTTTTACTTCATTATTATCCTATATCCTTTCTTTTAAACCAATGCATTCTTATAAAGAATCACTCGCGATGCTTATTGAATGAAGTCCAATTGATCGTAAATGTAATCAATAAGTGTCAAAAGTGAAAGACTAGATTAAGATTATCTTGATTAAGGTGTAAATTCAATTGAAAGACACTCAAGGTATGGGTTCCATAAGATAAATCATGATTCAATCTCAAATATTCATGTTTAAAGACAAGATTATTCCTTCAATATCATACAATTGAAACACTTACTCTAATTGCTATAATACATGACTCAACATAAATACACCTAATTCAACTAAGTTGAAACCTATTAGTGATTACAATGATATATGCAGATGAAAAATGTGTGAAAAATTGCATGGCCACTTCCCCACACTTATACCACACATGACCCTCAATGTGGAGAAGGGAAACGCATAATAATGCTTATAAAAGAAACTTGAAAGGAAAATAACAATAACAAGATGAAGGGTGAGAAACTTATGGGTATTTTTATGGAGACGGAGTGAGAGATGGCACTTAAACCCACTGTATTGATAAGAAATTTAGAATGTTCTTATGGTGAAGACGTTTCCAGTCATTCCATATACCTTACCATATCGTTATCCATGAAATCAAGATGTCATCTCGAAATCTTATGGTTGTCTTCCACGGTAGATAAAACAGCTTACCACCTTACACCCTCTTTATCAAAATCACCAGAAGAGCTGTCATCACCTTAAGGATGGCGTGAGGATGATAATCCAGTAGTCTTCCTTTATTGCATAATAGCTTCTTTTTTAGGTCTCCAAGTGCCAAGTAATTCCTCTAAAAAAATTTTGTGTGTCATAAGTGCATAAAAGTAAAATACTTGACAAAGGTAGGGGTTTTACCATCAAGATTAATATTATAAAATTGAGCAATAGAAGTGACAATATGACCCATTCCTTTGAGATTAGTGTCCATACACCAAAAAAAAGTTATTTAATTGAACATTTATTGCTTTGAGATTTATTTAAAACCACATGGCACATAAATTTATACAAAACTAAATGGGTATGACTAAGTATGAGGGAGTTGCACGGATTATGAACATCAAACTTATCTAATCCCATAAGTTTCTTCCAATATACAAGA
>JAOXYD010000002.1:15037760-15049950 GCA_028565735.1 Pinacopodium congolense | reverse complement strand
CCTCCCAAACTCGAATACAACACTATCTTTGCTACCTTAAGGAAGTTGATCCCTAATATCATTTCAAGATCCTTAAGTGATACACCATACAATTCATCTTAGCATGCCAACTCCCTATGCTCACTGGGACGTTGTAAGCAGTTCTCATCACCGCTTGTGCCTTACTTATAAGGGTTCTTAACTTTGTTGAGGTCTTGGACACCTTAAGCCCCAACTTGCACACCATTCTTTTTGTAACAAAGGAATGTAATGCACCAGTATCCCTTATAGTAGTCTCCTCTACCCCATTAACCTGTATTCCCATATACATTAAATCATCATAGGGATTGGGTTCTCTACTAACTGCATTAAACAAGACAATTGGATTCAACGCTGCATCATCCGAAGATTCTCCCTCTTCTTTGACTATCAAGGTGTTCATCTTCTCCTTCCTCGGATATTCTCTCGCATAATGTGACCCGCAGCATAAATAAGAAGCAATCTTGCCCTTTTTGGAGGATATCTCCCCATTCTCAAAGCCACAGTTTTTCTTTCTTTTCATTTTGAAGTCTCCCTTCTTGGAATCCTTCTTCTTATTCC
Organism: Pinacopodium congolense; assembly: GCA_028565735.1. Classification (NCBI taxonomy): domain Eukaryota; kingdom Viridiplantae; phylum Streptophyta; class Magnoliopsida; order Malpighiales; family Erythroxylaceae; genus Pinacopodium; species Pinacopodium congolense. Next base: position 15,049,371 of record JAOXYD010000002.1, on the reverse strand, counting down.
CCTCGGTATTCTCTTGTTAACCCTGGCCTTTGCCCTTCGAAAAATTAGAGGAGTTCACCTTAGTTATTTCATTGCTAAAAAATCCACCAAGGCATCAACAGCCGTGATTGCACTTCACATTTTGCCTCCACAAATCTATTTGTGTCCATGGTTGTAACCCAGATAGGAAATTGAAGAGCTTTTCCTCGTATAAAATATTTTCAATATTAAGTAATAAAGAACTAAAAGACTTAACTTAGTTACTTACTGAACCGTCTTATTTCAGTTTCTTTAAGGCATCCTTCGTAAGTCATGAAGTATTCAATGGAAGAAATTGATCCTTCAACTCCTTCTTCATAAACTCCCACGTATTTATGGGAGTTCTACCCACATTGATCTCAGTAGAGGTCCTCGTTCTCTACTATAGCTTGGCATCCCCATTCAAGTATATGACCGTTACATTAACCTTCTCAACATCATGTATCTTAGTAGTCTCAAAGTACTACTTTATGTTCTACAAAAAATTCTCCAACACCTTGGCATCCTACATGCCTTTGAACACCCTTAGTTCACACTCCTTCACTTATAGAAGTTGTGGTTGAACTTTCTCTATGACTGACATCTTGTGTAGTAATGGCATGCCTCATAACTGTGATCTCGAACTATGCCTCCTCATATGCTTCAACAAATCCGTAATCTATTGTTACAACCGTCGAATTTGATCCTCCATTGCCTCAATTCATGATTGATAAGATGTGACCTCCTCCTTGCTGGTAGGAATCGATTCAATAAGTGCCTCTACCCTAGACACTCGTTCCATTAGATTGCTGCCTCCCGACATATCAAAGTAAGGCTCTAATACCAGCTAATACAATGATCTCCTTGGAACTTGAACTTTCACTGAAGTCTAATGCCAATACCCTTGCACGACAATCTCACTTAGGTTTGCTTAAGTAAGATTCAGCCCTCAACGACCCTAACAGTGTTTCATTCATACAATCAAAATAATGATGCTATAAAGCAAATAAGAAAATAATGTACCCAACAATAAACATAGGAGATATGGTAAAACTACCAATCTTTATATTACTTTCCATCAAAAGAATACAAGGAAACTCTCTCTGATTGAATGAGAAGAGTAAGACTTGAATGAGCTATCTATAGGCCCTCTAGCTTGGAATCCAATTTACAATTTGAATCTTAATTGAATCGCAGTTCCTAAGATCGTGCTAAGATCATGTCTATCTCTATTAGATTACATCACGTATACCATTTGGATGACACCCCCATCCAAATAGAACTCTAACTGATAAGACAGAATCATATTACAACTGAAAGACTAGAGTTTATATTTAACTAGGAAACTAACATCTGCATCCTCGAAGATCTCTACTATCTTTAAATGTTGAGTCCTACTGCAACTTTAACTCTTCATGTCATCACATCATCTAAGATCTCCCCCCACAATCTCTATCATTTGATGATGCTGAGTGATCTTATGCAAAGCCTGCATAGCACAGTAGCCTAATCCAATGGTTACCCACAACATGTTCACTAGTCGTGGTCTATTCATCCGAGCGTAGGATAAGTTAATCCCTGCAAGGTTCGAGACTCTACCAAATTTTTCACCTAGTCTAATCCCACTTACCCACATTTTTCTTAGTGTTTTCGCATACCTCCCTTATTCGTGTCATCAAGCTAACCTCCCCCCTAAGTGCTTCTTGAAGGTTATTAAGGAGTTCTTACCAAGGCATGTCGAATCTTGCCTACTTTAGAGATCTTCACCGATACTTCTTGCATCCCTTACCTACTCGTAAGTTTCTCGAGAATTTTGCTTGCTTACTCACAAGACTTTACCTTGTTCTCTTGTTAACAAGATTTCCTTGTGCTGAATTGCATGCTGAGCATTAGCCAAGCCTCACCAATATTTACATGATCTCATGGCATGGACTTAGCGGTCAAAGTCAAGCTAATCCTCTCTTTGTTAAACATTCATATTTAAGGGGAGTTACTACACTAATAGTTTATGTTAATGATATAATTGTGATTGAAAATGATGAAAATGAGAAATAGAGGCTAAAGAGGCTTTTGGAAACTGAATTTGAGATTAAAGAACTTGAAAAACTGAAGTACTTCTTAGGGATAGAAGTAGCTCACTCAAAAAGAGGTATTTTCTCTGTTAGCAAAAGTATATTATTGATTTATTGACAAAGATAGGTTTAACTAGATGTAAACATGTTGGGACACTCTTGGAACCAATTACTAAGTTGGGGGAGGCAGAAAATGAGGTGCCAATGGACATTGGGATGTACCGCCCAATAGTAGGTTGACTAATATACTTGTCTCACACAAGACCAGACATAATCTTTGTTGTAAGTTTAATTAGTCAGTTTATTCACAAACCCAAGGAGTGCCACCTTTAGGCAGTCCATCGTGTTCTCAGATATTTAAAGGGAACATCAAGAAGATGAGTGCTATTCAGCCGAGGAAATAGAATATATTTGGAAGCTTATACAGATGCAAATTATGCAGGTTCAATAGTTAATAGAAGATTAATGTTTGGATACTATACCTTTTTTGGAGGAAATCTAATAACAAGGAGAAGTGAAAAAAAATAGGGGGTTATAGCCAGATCAAGTATAGAAGCTGAGTTCAAGGCAATGGCATAAGGAATATGTGAGTTATTGTGGTTGAAAATTATACTTGGTAATCTAAAGGTCATATGTGAGAAACCTATGAAACTATATTGTGATAATAAATCAGCTATAAGTATAGTTCACAACCCAATCCAACATGAGAGAACAAAGCATATTGAAGCTAATAAACATTTTATTAGGGAGAAGCTGAAGAGTGGCTTGATTTGCACTTGTTGAGAGGTCAGGCAAGTCTGGAGTGAATTGGTCTGGTGTAGACTGCTCTGTAAAGGACTGCTCTGGAGAAAAAATGGGCTGGTTAGTATCAGTTGGAGAAATGAACTGAGAAATGGAAAATTTTTCCAAAGAAATGGTAAAATCCTTATCTTCTAAATTTAATGGTACTAATTTCTCCCCTTGGAGATGAGAATGAGAATAATAAGGCTCAGTTTCATTAAAGGTGACATCAACTAAGATAAAGACTTTCTTAGTGGGAGGATGGTAACATTTGTACCCTTTTTGGGTGGATGAGTATCCCATAAATATACAGCATATGGCCCTAAGTTCTAACTTGCCTCTACTGGGAGACTGAACATGAACAAAGACTATGTACCCAAATATTCTAGGCTGTAAGCCGATCTTAATTAGATTATTTAGGTAGAAGGTAGAGAGAGTATCAACAGGACTTTAGTTTCCAAGGTTGTATGATGGTATTCGATTGATCAAGAAGGTAGAAGTTAGGACTACCTCTCCCTATAGCCACCATGGGACATTGTTATAAAAAAAGAAGAGCTCTTGTACAAGTAAGAAGGTGACCATTTTTATGCTATGCGATGCCATTTTGTTATGGAGTATAGACACAAGAAGATTTATGGATAATGACCTCCTTTTGAAAGAAAGAAGATAAGGTCTTATTAATGTAATCTTTGGCATTGTCAAATCTAACCCTTTTAATTTTGGTTCCAAATTGGGTTTGAATCATGATATAAAATTGAGGAAGGACTATGCTCACATCTGACTTATGTTTGAGAAGAAAGATCTAAGACATATGTGTGTAATGATTAATAAATTAAACAAACTATTTTGCACCAGAAACAGTAGAAATGAGTGCTGCACCCCATATATCGCTATGAAAAAGATCAAAGGGTAGAGAAATTTTGCTATCAGAAGTTGGAAAGGGGACACACTTGTGTTTAGCAAGCTCACACACTTCACATTGAAACTCTTCTACCCTATTGCTTAAAAACCAGGAAGGAAACATATTTTTTATAATAAAGAAAGAGGGATGTCCCAAGTGGCGATGGTAAAGCCAAATTTTTTTTGAATTTGTGAGAAGTGTTTTGGATAATAGGCTGGATAGAGAAATGATGTCTGATTTTTCTTATTTAGCCAATGTCTTAAGGTAGTAGAGGCCATCCTTTTCCTTAATATGTCTAATCCTCCTTCTCGAATCCCTTTCCTGAAATAAACAAAAATCTTGATGAAATAATACATGGCAATTTGTATCAAAAATGATTTTTTTTTTTACAAAAATAAGGTTTATTGATAGTTTAGGGATATGGAAGATATTTTTAAGAATTATACTAGGGTTCAGTTTAATGTTACCAACATTAGCAATAGTAATTAAGAATCCATCTGCAGTATATATATATATATATATATTATTACCAGAGTAGGGTTTATAGGTTATGAAAAGGGTTGAGGTATTGGTCATATGGTCTGTAGCTCTTGAATCAATAATCCAGGAACCTTGGGAAGGGGAGTGGACTGAGGTACTTACATTAAACAGAGCAAGAGACTCATTAGAAAATGCAAGAGAGGTACTACTTGAAGGAGCAGATAAGTCCCCTGACTTGTCTATTGCAAGAGTCAGTTTGTTAATTTCTCCATGGTTTACCCTATGTCTAGAGCTGGCTACTCCTATTTTCCTACAGCAATACGCTTTTCCACCTTTCCTACATTGTCCCCATCACTAATTCCACTCTTAATTTATTTGATATTCTCCTTTCTATCCCCAATCTTGGCTTAGAGGCTTGCCATGTAGCTTACAACATTTATCCCTTGTGTGCCTAGGTTTTTTTTCAAAATATACACCATAATTCATCAAGTTTCTACTGTCCAGATCTTCCTCCTTCAATTCTGCCTTGTCTGGCAACCACTATTGCACCACTTTTAAGTGTTTGATTATCTAAAATAACCATCCTCCTACTTTCTTCTCCTCGAATGAGTGCTACCACCTCATCTAAAGATGGAACCTCCTGCTGCCCTAATATTTGGACCCTAACCCGATCATATTCAGGGTTCAATCCCACAAGAAAATCATATACTCTGTCTTATTCCATAAAATTCTTCAATAGAGCAGCATCTTCATAGCATCTAGTTTGCAGCACCAAATAATGATCTAGTTCCTCCTATAACATTTTCAACTGGTTAGCATATTCTGTCACTGACTTAGTCCCCTGTTTTGTTGCCATTGTTCTCACTTTCACCTCATATATTTAGGCTGCATATTTGGCCTTTGAATATATTTGATGAATTGTGTCCCAAATGCCTTTGGCAATTGACAAGAACATACAAGTTTCATTAATTTCAGGAATATAGAATTCCACATCCATCCTATGATTAAGGCATCCTCCTCATCCCAAGCTTTAAACTATGGGTCTCCTTGCTTAGGACCAGTTCCATTCAGATGGCTTAACCTCCCCTTTCTTTTCAAGGTAGTTTGAATAAATTGAGACCATTAAAAATATTTTTGCCATCCAATCAAAAAATTTTGGTAGAGAGAATGCATTATATTCACTTCTCAAAATAGGGGTTATTCCCCCTTCTTAATGTACACAATTCACTAAAGTAGAAATAACTGATTTGGTAACTGCATCTAACAAAAGCATAAATGACTACTTTGGTAATTACCTCCAATAACTACCACCACTATTTACAATTTCTGAAATAATAACTACCTCTAATAACTGTCTATTGCCCCTATCAATTAAGGGAGAATATTTTGAATTAATATTTATTTATTTTAACACTCCCTCTCAAGCTGGGAGGTAGATATTATTAAACCTCAACTTGCTAATAATGTCTTCAAACTGATGTCCACTAGGCCCTTTGGTAAAAAAGTCTGCAATTTTTTGTTAAATAAATACAAAGGATGTATAAATCATGCCACTCTCCAGCTTCTCCCTGATAAAATATTTATCAAATTCAATATGCTTTATTCTCTCATGTTAGACTGAGTTGTGAGCTATACTTATAGCTGATTTTTCATCTTAATATAGCTTTATATGTTTCTCCCATTTGACTTTCAGATCATCAAATTGAATTTTCAGCCACAATAACTCACATACTCCTTGTGCCACCCTGAACTCAACTTCTACACTTGATTTGGCTACAACCCCCTATTTTTTACTTCTCCATATTATCAAAATGGTACAATATCCAGATGTTGATCTTTTGTCTACTAGTGAACTTGCATAATATACATATGTATAAGCTTCAAAATATATGCTATTTCCTCAGCTGAATAACACTCTTATTCCTGAGGTTCCCTTTAAATATCTGAGAACACAATGGACTGCCTGAAGGTGGCACTCTTTGGGTTTGTGCATGAATTGACTAATTAAACTTACAGGAAAGGCTATGTCTAACCTTGTGTGAGATAAGTATATTAGTCGGCTTAATAGTCACTGGTACATCCTAGTGTCCACTGGTGCCTCATCTTCTGCCTCTTCCAGCTTAGTATTTAGGTCTAAGGGTGTCCCAACAGGTTTACATCTAGTTAAACATGTTTTTATCAATAAATCAATAATATTCTTTTGCTGATAAATAAAAATACCTCTTCTTAAGTAAGCTACTTTTATCCCCAACAAGTACTTTAGTTTTCCAAGTTCTTTAATCTCAAATTCAGTTGCCAAATGCCTCTTTAGCCTCTGTTTCTCATTTTTATCATTGCTAGTCACAATTATATCATCAATATATACTATTAGTGCCGTAACTCCTTTTAAAGCTGAATGTTTAACAAAGAGAGTATGATCAACTTGACTTTGCACATAAACCAAGGTGAGCATAGCCTTGGTAAACCTTCCAAACCAGGCTCGAGGTAACTGCTTGAGCCCATATAGTGCTTTCTTCAGCTTACACACAATTCTAGCTGGAAGTTCAGTCCCATAACCTGGTGGCATATCCATATAAACCTCTTCCTCCAAGTCACCATGTAAGAAGGTACTCTTGACATCAAAGTACTTTAAATTCCAGTCCAAGTTTGTTTCCAAAGACAATAATACCCATACAGTATTCATCTTAGCAACTAGAGCAAAGGACTTTAAATAATCATTTCCATATGATTGTGTGTAACCTTTGGCCACTAGTCTTGCCTTGTGCCTCACAATTGACCCGTTTGCTTATATTTGATGGTATAAATCCATTTAAAACCCACTGTTTTCTTGTCTGGAGGCAACTGTACTAGATCCCAGGTTTTGTTCCTTTCTAGCGCTTCCATCTTCACATTCATAGCTTATCTCCATTTCTCATCAATTAAGGCCTCGGTCCATGTGTTGGGTATTTTGGCATCACGTAGATTGAAAAGGAAGGTCTTGTGTGATAAGAAAACATTTTTTAGTGACATGGGTTGTGCTAGGGGATAAAGTGATTTCTTGGTACTCTCTCTTATACCTTTTCACAAGGCAATGGGTTTAACAATAGTATCATATAAAACAGGCTACTAAAAAATTTCATGTATTTCATCATTAGGATATATTACCTCTGGATTGGGATCATTGATGGAATCCTGAACATGTTGAGGTGTAGAATTACCTTTTCCTCTCCTTAAGTACACTTTTCCAAACTTCTTGAGTACATATGTTGGGTGAGGATTATGAGTGTCTGATGCACCTGTTGAGAGGTCAGGTACGTCGAGAGGGAGGCATGCAAAAACACTAAGCAAACCTGGAAAAGTGGGATCATACTTGGTGAAAATTTTGGTAGAGTCTCAAACCTTGCAGGGTTTGACTTGTCCTACACTCAAATGAATAGACCACGACTAGCGGATTTGTTGTGGGTAAGCATTGAATCAGGCCAGTGTTCTATATGGGCTTAGGCAAAAATCTCTGAGCATCATCAATAGGTAGAGATCGTGGGGAGATCTTGGATGATGTGACAACACGAAGAGTTAGAGTTGTAGTGGGATTCAACATCTGAAGATAATAGAGATCGTTGGGGATACAGATGTTAGTTTCCTAGTTAGATGTAAACTATAGTCTTTCAATTGTAATATGATTCTGTATTATTAGTTAGAGTACTATTTGGATGGGGGTGCCATCCAATTGGTCCACATGATGTAATCTGATAGAGATAAATGCCTCAATTAGGATTTGGATTGTAACTTGGCTTTCAAACCAAGGGGCTTATATATAGCTCATTCACGCCTTGCTCTACTCATTCAATCAGAGAGAGCTTCCTTGTATTCTTTTAAGGGAAAGTAATATAAAGGTTGGTAGTTTTACTGTATCTCTCGTGATTATTGTTGCCTACATTATTTTCTTGTTTGCTTTATAGCATCATTACTTCGAGTGTACAAGTGAAACACTACGAGGGTCATTAAGGGCTTAATCTTATTTAGGTGGACATAAGTGAGATTGCTGTGCAAGGGTGTTGACGCTAGATTTTAGTGAAAGTTTGAGTTTCAAGGAGACTTTTATATCAACTAGTATTAGAGCCTTACTTCGATATGGCAAGAGGCATCAATCTAACAGAATAAGTATCTAGGGTAGAGGCACTTATTAGACCGATTCCTATGAATAAGGAGGAGGTCACATCCTATCATTCACGATTCAAGGCAATGGAGGATTAGATTCAATAATTACAACAATAGATTGCAGATTTGTTAAAGGCACATAAGGAGGCACAGTTCGAGATCACAGTTCTAAGGCATGCCATTACAACACCACATCTTCCATCAGTGAAGGTACGTGAATTAAGGGTGTTCAAAGGCGTGCTGGACGCCAAGGTGTTGGAGAGTTTCTTATGGGACATGGAGTAGTACATTGTGACTGATAGGATATCTGATGCTAAGAAGGTCAATGTAATGGCCATGTACTTAGATGTGAATGCCATACTCTGGTAAAGAACAAGGACCTCTACCGAGTTCAACGCAGGTAGAACTCCCGTGAATACGTGGGAGCTTATGAAGAAGGAGTTGAAGAATCAGTTTCTTCCATTGAATACTTTATGGCTTGCGAGGGATGCTTTGAAGAAACTGAAACAAGACAGTTCAACAAGTGACTATGTTAAGTCTTTAGTTCTCTATTATTTGATATTAAAAATATGTAAGACGAGGACAAGCTTTTCAATTTCCTATCTGGGTTACAAACATGAGCACAAATGGAGTTTCAAAGGCAAAATATGAAGGATGTGGTTAGTGTAATCATGGTCACTGATGCCTTATTGGATTTTTGAGCAATGAAAGAAACTAAGACAAACTCATCTAATTCTTCAAAGGGAAAAGGCCAAGCTTAACAGGTGAATAACGAGGGAAAGAAGAAGAAGGATTCTAAGAAGGGAGACCTTAAAGGGAAAAGCAAGGAAAACAGCGGCTTCAAGAGTCAGGAGACATCCTTTAAGAAGTGCAAGATTGCTTGTTATTTGTGCGGCGGGTCACATTATACGAGAGAATGTCTGAGGAAGGAGAAGTTAAACGGCTTGATAGTCAAAGAAGAAGGAGAATCTTCAGATGATGTGGTGTTGAATCCGATTGTCTTGGTGAATGTAGTTAGTAGAGAACCTAATCACTATAAGGATTTAATAAATGTGGGAATACAAGTAATAGGCCAGAGGTGACTGCGACGGCGGGCTTACAATTGGTATTAAAGCTTGACTCACTTGAGTTTTTTTAATTTCAAATAAAATTTTGATGAAAATTTCATAAATTGCACAATTGATAGGTACTTTTAACCAAAAGGGGAAAAACGTAAGTAAGGCACCCTTCTTTGATAAAAATGATTATTTGTATTGGAAAACTAGGATGAAGTTTTTCCTTATGGAAAAAAATGTCAAGTTCTAGGATATTGTGAGCGAAAGGCCATACATTCCCTTTAAGATTGTAAATTAATAAGGAGTGCCTAAAGTGAAGGAAGAATGGAATTTAGATTATAATAGACTACCTTCATTAAATAGCAAGGTCATTCCTATTTTATTTTGTGCATTAAGTAGGAATGAATTCAGTAGAGTTTTTATAAGTGAAATGGTTTATGGGATTTGGCATATATTGGAAGTTACTCATGAAGGTGCTAACCTAGTGCAAGAGAGTAAGGTGTTTGTGCTTACTCACCAATATAAGTTATTTTTTGTGCATCATGATGAAAGCACTTCCAACAAGTATAATAGATCCAATGACATCATAAATGTAATAAAAGGTTTAGGAAAGTCATATTCAAAAGTTGAACTTGTTTGAAAAATCTTAAGATCCTTACCAAAAGAATAGGAGGCAAAGGTAATCGCCATTTAAGAGATGAAAGACCATAATGTTTTACCTTTGGATGAATTGATACATTCATTGCTCTCTTATGAAATGAGTATGAAGAAGATAAAAGTAATGGAGGAGGAAACCACTTTAAAAAGGAGGAACTTGGCATTCAAAGCTAAGAAAGAGGAGTCAAGTGATTAAGAGAGCACTATAGAAGATAGTGAGGATGATATAGCTCTTCACCCTAAGAAGGTCAAGAAGAAAATGAAGAAGAAAGCTTTAGTCGAGAGAAGAGAGCAACGTAAGAGTGATTATAAGAGAAAGAAATCTTTTATTGATGTTAATATTGAATTGCTTGAAACCGAGCCATTAAAGAAATCAATTCCATTTCCTTAAAAATAATGATAAAAAGGAAAAAAAAGTGGCAAGAAGGAAAAAAAAAGAAGAAGAAAGAGAAGAAGATAAAGGAATGTTTTGAAGGTCATGCTATGGAGACCTTAAGTGAGATTGAAAATAAGAAAATTGAAGATTAAGTTGCAAGCTTTGGTCTTATGGCTTTGGAAAATGAGGTACTTGAGTTTGATGAAGAGTTAAGTTGCTATGATTTGGTTAGGTGTTTATAAGGTGTAACTTTAAGAAGGAAGAAAATATCTTCCAAAGAAAAAGAATGTAAAAAGTTGATGAATGAAGTTAGTTTAGAGAATGATAACTTAGAAATTATTTCCATGATTTTGAAGTTAAGAGTATGGTTATTGATGATGATGATAGAAACAAAACTTTTCATGAAAATGAATCTTCAAAAGATGAGGTAAAATACTTAAAGGAATCATTAGGAAAATTCACTAAAGAAAAGAGAAGCTAGATAACATGCTTAAAGCTTAAAAATCTTTAAAGGATAAGCATGGCTAGTTTTTACTCAAGGGAGTGGAAATCCTAATGTCAAGACTACTTTTGTTAAAGTTAATTATTTAGATGAAGAATACACTCCTAGGTTTTCTTTGAACAATGGTGCATCTACATCCACTTCACAACCTACGAAGAACTATCACACATTTATGTATTCATCTAGGCCTACATCTAGTGAAATGTGTGTACATATAGGAATATGCATAATTTCTTTCAAAATGCAAAAGTTAAAAATAATGCATATGGGCCATTTAGGAGTAATTTTCTTCTAGAACTTATTTATGTAACAAAAATGCATTACTATTCATATGAAAATATTTTTCATGCATATATCAGGAGAAGGAACACGTTTCATTCGCATCATAGGCTAAATCCATATCAAAGGAGGCCATTTAGGAATTTGTATCAAGATTTTCATATTGGAATAACTTTAGATCAAATATTAATTTTCATGAAGTTATATATGTTTGTGATTATTATGGTAGGTTTGGACACTTGGATAGATTTTGTTTTGATATAATAATAAACTTTTCTAGTTCAGCAAAGGGTTTAAGATATAGAAAGGTATCTATCCCTCAAGGACTCATATTAATATGGATACTTAAAGTGAAATAAATTTGTTTATTTTGTA
>JAOXYD010000002.1:15025647-15037660 GCA_028565735.1 Pinacopodium congolense | reverse complement strand
TATCTTTAAGATTAACATCATAAACTTAAACCATTAGTGATTAAGCATGTTTTGTTATCATCAAAACCAAGATTGGATCCTCCCTTGGTTCAACAGGTATTTTATAATCCAAAAAAAGACCAGCTTCGATGATCATCTACATTTGAGACTAAAAGTTGAACATAAAAAGGAAGAGGTCATCATCATGTAGTAGAACCTCCACTGTTCCTATTTCCAAATTGCTCCTATGCCCATTTATTTAGAGCCTAGAAAGCTAGACATTTTCTAGCAAAATAGTCTATCATAGTAGTGTTTTATCAAACTGCTCTCTACTTAAGTATGTATATAGGAGGATAAACAATTATAAAGCCATTTTCAACATCTAGAGAGGTAAGTAAATTAGAGTACCTGAGTCAAAAATGGGATCCCCTACAACCTATTGCTAGGTCTTTTTAAGTTAAGGAGTGGCAGGTGCTTCATCATTTGAGGGAGAAGATAAGTTATCCAAAGAGAAAGAAAGAGCAGTTGGCTAAGTAGCAAAGGAGAGCTCTTATGCCATGTATCTAGACAAAGGAACCTTAATAGGGAAAATGGGAAAACAACTAGCCAAAGAATTTAAAAAATAGTTATCAAATACAGTAATTGGGCAAGAAAAGAGCACAGAAGCATAAAAGCGAAAATTTAAGGTGTAACCAAGGATTCTAGAATGGAATATAAATGCAAGGAAGCTCTAAAGGAGTGCGTAAAGAACAGGATCTAGAACCTAGGAACTAGCTAGCTTAAATGAAGAAAATGGAAAATAAGGTAAGGAGAATGATGCAAGGAAGAAAGGAAGAGTTGAAACAATAAAGAAGAAGTAATGAGCATAATGGAAAGTACTCTATAATAATGAAGAGATGATCAAGAGATCTGGAACTAAAGTCACAGAAAGTTAGAGAGAAGTGGGAGAATCTCATTTATCTTTTTAATCTCAATTAAAGATTTAATTTTTTGTCATGTTAACATAGTTAATATATTATCATTTATTAATAAATATTATATAATAATATATTATATGTTTTGGGTTATAAATTAAAATTACATATTAAATATTGTTATTACTTTTTTATATAAATAATGAGATATAATACTAAATCAATAAAATAATAAAAGTCTTACAATTATATTTATGAATAGAAAATTTATCAAATAAATTATTAATTATTTATACAATTATAAATTATAAATAAAATAAGAAATTGACCATCTTACATATTATCATAACAAAATTTTAATAGAAAGATTAATTTGTTATCATATTAAACTAAGAGAAATATCATTAATAAATAATTTATAAGATAAAATTTTAATTTTTAACAAAATCAATTAATTTTTCATATTAAAGTTATTGTATTTTAAATATAAATAATGATATGTACTAATAATTCAACAAATCAATATATTTGATACATATCACTCTTATATAAGTGATGTAACTGTCTATTTGAAAGAAATTTGAAATGTATATGTTTTGCCACTATTTCTAATGCTAAAAATTAATTGAGAGAAGGCTAGAGAATTTTTAAGTACGCTTGAGGGCTATCTTTTTTTTAAAGAAAAAATAATCAAATAATTGTATTAACTATTTCAAAGCAGTTGTACAAAAGGTTATCCATTAGAAAAAAACCAAATTAAGGGAGGAGAAGTATGGTTAATTTGTGATAATGATAGTTCACAAAAACCATAACTCTGCATAAGAATTCATTAGACAAAATTTTGATCGAAGAGTTTAGGGCCTTACTACTTAAATAGATTCTGCTTCTATTTCATCTATAATGTTCAAGATTAGTGCTGCTCAATTCTCATATTGCAAGCTATCAACTGAATATGAATACTAGTCATAATTTCACCAAATAACTCTTGATTTTGAAATATAAAATAGAATTAATAAAAATACATATGTTTTACCACATTTTACCCCATCTTTTATTATGTTCCTACTCCGAAATTAAAAATTATAAGGCAAAAGATATAATCTATCCTATACGTTTGAGAAATGGTTTAATTTGACCCTTAACATTTTTTAAGATATCACTTTACCCCATAACATTTGTAAAATGGTATAATTTACCCTATAGCATTATAAATTTAGAAAAAGAGAAGGAAGAGAAGCATTTTTGTGAATATTTTCCGATTAGTTTCTATTGATTGTCATGGTGTTTATATACAAGATACAGCCAAAAGTATAACCTAGAAAATCTACTCCGTTACAACAGTAATCTAGGAACATTAAAACAACTAACATAAAAATAGGAGATCTGTTATGTATTCTTATCAGGCCTCCGCAAGATGGAAGAGGTGGAGATGAGTCTAATCTTGTTCGTAATATTGGCAAATTGTTGATGAGACAGTAGCTTAGTGAGGATACCAGCAAGCTGATCGGAGGCTGAGACATGGGAGACCTAAGTAGACCATGTTAAACTCGTTCACATATAAAATGATAGTCCAAGGCAACATGTTTCATATGAGAGTGAAACACTAGATTGGAACAAACGTTTGTGGCCCTAACATTGTCATAATATATCATCGGTTGATGTGGAATGGTGACGTCAAGTTTAGTTAGGAGAGAACAAATCCACTGTAATTCCGCAGTCGTGACAGGAACTGAGTGATACTCAGCTTCGATGGAAGAACGAGCAATAGTTCTCTGTTTCTTGGAGCTCTAAGAGACGGGATTATGGCCGAGATAAACAAGGTAAGCACTGGTGGAGGTAAAATCATCCTTATTATCGGTCTAGTCAGCATCAGAGAAGGCATGAAGAGCAAAAGACGACTGATGACGAAGGGTGATGCCATGATCGAAGGTGCCATAGAGATAGCGAAGTAGGCATTTGACAGTAGCCCAATGCTCGATCGTTGATTTATGCATGAATTGGGAGAGTTTGTTAATCGTGTAGGCAATATCTAGATGAGTGAGTGAGAGATACTTAAGGCTTCCAACAATATTTCGATACTCAATAGGATTAGATAAAGGAGTACCCGCAAGCAAGCTAAGAGGAGGACTCGTTGCTAGAGGTGTGGAAGTTGGTTTTGCTTTAAGTATACGAGTCTTATGAAGGAGGTTAGTAATATATTTCCATTGACTGAGAAATAGACCATCAGGATGCAATAGTACCTCGACACCAAGGAAGTAGTGCAAATCGCCAAGATCTTTGAGAGATAACTGCATAGAGAGTTGTTGGAGAAAATGATGTACAGTTGAAGCCTGATTGCCAGTAACAATGATATCATCAACATAAATAAGAAGATAAAGAATGACTCCTTGATTGTTGAATATAAAAAGAGAAGCGTCTACCACAGAGTTGCGAAACCCATAAGTAAGAAGAAATTGGCGTAATTCATGATACCAAGCACAAGGAGCTTGTTTGATGCCGTAGATGGCCTTGCAAAGCTTGCATACATGGTGAGGATTGTCACGATCAATGAAGCCTAGAGGTTGAGACATAAACACATCTTCTGAAAGTGTGCCTTGAAGAAAGGCATTATTGACATCCAGATGACGAAGGGACCAACCTTTGCTTACCAGACACACATTGGTAGGTTTGATCATTGGGCTGAAGGTTTCAGTGTAATCAATCCTCGGGCGTTGATGAAAGCCTTTGGTAACTAGACGGGCCTTGTACCTTTCAACAAAACCATTAGGTAAATATTTAGTACAAAAAATCCATTTATACCCTACCAAGTTTTAGGTAGGATGAGAGGGAACAAGTTCCCACGTGCCATTATGAAAACGAGCATTAAATTCAGCAGACATGACTTGACGCCATTAGGGATTTTTCAAGGCTTGACTAACGGTGGTGGGCCCAAAGGTGGGATGGTAAGTTCAGTATTGAGGTTGAGTTTCTGAATTGGTTTATGGATGTTATGTTTGGAGGGAGTGATGATACCATTGGGAGAG
The DNA here is from genome assembly GCA_028565735.1 of Pinacopodium congolense. NCBI lineage: Eukaryota > Viridiplantae > Streptophyta > Magnoliopsida > Malpighiales > Erythroxylaceae > Pinacopodium > Pinacopodium congolense. Next base: position 15,033,744 of record JAOXYD010000002.1, on the reverse strand, counting down.
GATGGAAGTGTATTGATGGCTGCAGAGGTAGTATTAGCAAGAGGGGATAAGGGGGGAGGAGATAAGGAAGGATATTCAGGAGATTGAGATGGTGGGGAAGGAGGGAAGGACACGAAAGGAAGGATAGGTAATAGCATAGAAAACCACTTGGATGGGGTTGATGAGGTGCACGAGGGAGAGTGAGATCAGAGGTAGAAAAAGGAAAGACGGACTCAACAAAATGAACATGACGAGAGATGTACAAACATTTGGAAGAGGTATCTAGATAGAGATATGCACTTTGAGTGGGTGAATATCTGGCAAAGAGGCAAGGAGTTGAACGAGGTTCAAGTTTGTGAGAGGTGTAAGGACAAAGCCAGGGATAACAAAGGCAACAAAAACTTCGAAGTTTATTATAGTTAGGAATGGTGCCAAAAAGTTTAAAAAATGGAGACTCATTGTTGAGAGTAGATGTAGGAAGGTGATTTATAAGGTATACTGTTGTGGAAAAGGCAAAAGACCAATAGGTCAGAGGCATAGATGCATGAGAAAGGAGTGAGAGGCTAGTTTCAATAATACGACGATGTCGACGTTTGGAATAGCCATTGTGTTCAGGGGTATGGGGAGGAGAGGTGAGATGAGAGATGCCACTGATTGTTAAGAAGGAGGAAAGAGCTTAATATTCTTTGCCATTATCAAAGTAAAGTGATTTGATTTCACAGTTGAAGAATTTTTCAACCAAGGCCTTGAAGCAAATGAAAACATCACGAGTATCAGATTTGTGTTTTAGTGGATACAACCATATATATTTTATGAAGTGATCAAAAAAAATAATATAATACTTAAAATTGTCAATAGAATAAACTGGTGAAGTCCAAACATCTATAATGACAATTTTAAGAGGAGAAAAAGTGGATAAAGTTGACACTAAGAATGGTAATTTATGGGTTTTATTGCAAGAATAAGAATTACAATGAAAATTTAATTAGGAAGAACTTTAGACATCTAAATTGAATGATAAGACCATATGTTTAAACATCGGTAGTGATGGATGACAAGTACGTGATGCCAAGCAGGTAATGTTGTTTTTATGATAGAGAAAGCCAATAACGGTGAGGAAGAAGAAGAGCTAGGCCACTTATAGACACCATTTTTAGTGTGGTCGTGAAGGAGAATGGTTCTGGTTTGAAGATCCTTCATAAAGAAAGAAGATGGTAAGAATTCAACAAAGGCATTATTAGATTGACAGAACTGAGAAATGGAAATTAAATTACGGGTCATGCTTAGAACACAGAGAACATTAGAGAGAGTAAAAGAGTGAGAAGGGGTAGAAAGAGAAGTTGAACCCGTGTGAGTGCTAGGGATGCCAGAGCCATCACCAATCATTATTTCATCTGGACCAGTATAGGGGTTGCGTATGGCAAGGTTTGAAGATCTGTTGTAACATGGTGAGTTACACCACTGTCCAATAGTCAAGGATCACTTGAGGGTGAGGTTGTGGTGGTAGCAACATGAGCTTGAGCTTGCCATGGAGGAGGTGCACGAAGTGGTGGTGAGTGGGCAGGACGGTGTAGGGGTGATGCATGAGGAAATTGTTAATGGAAGAGAGAACTCTGAGAGATGACATGACCTTGATCACAGAACCACTAGCATTTGCCAAGAAACGGACAAGGTGGTAGGTTGGACTAATAAGAAGCTGATGGCGGTATTGAAGGATGAGCAAGCCAAGGTGGATGATTTCCTGGTGACCATTGGTTTGAGTATTGGGTGTGCGTGAGATAAGCACAGGCTGAGAAATTTGGTGAGGGTGATGGATTACACAAGAACAACTCTTTATTGATGAGTTTTTCATGGAGTTCATCAAATGTGATGATTGTGTCGCAGCTATTGACAGTATCAATGACAGATTGAAAAGTGTCATCAAGACCATCCAAAACTTTTTCAATTAATTTTTCATGATCAAGTGGTTTCCCAAGGGCGGCAAGTTCGTCAGCTTTGGACTTTGTAACTTGAATATAATCGGTGATAGATTGAGATCCTTTGGAGATGTTCTTCAAGTTGTCTTTGTTGTTTGATATGATCACGAGAAGGATGAGCATAAATGTTGGCAAGGGTCTGCCAAGCATCAGGATATGTGTTTGATTGAGTAATGAGTGGCACAAGGTTGGAGGAAATCATGCCAACGAGCATTCCAAACAGAAGTCTTTCTTGTCTCAGCCACGTGTTATATGCAAGATTGGGAGAGACTGCATTGTTGATGGTGATGTTGATAGCAGGAGGAGGATGAGAACCGTCAATAAAATTTTTCAAATCATAACCGATGAGAATGGATTCAATCCGATTTTTCCAGGAGAGATAGTTGGTAGAGGTAAGTTTGATAGAGTTGTGGATAATGACCAAGGTGAGAGGGTTGTCAGGTTCTTGGGTGTTTGGGTGTTTGGGAGAACAACTTGAGTATTCTCGGTTGCCATAAGTTGGGTGGTGATCGAATATTTAAGGAAATGGTGAAGGGAAAAATGGAACGATCAGAAACCTAAACCCGTGTGAGATATGGCTCTGATACCATTTAGAAAATGAGAAGGAAGAGAAGTATTTTTGTGAATATTTTTCGATTAGTTTCTATTGATTGTCATGGTGTTTATATACAAGATACAACTAAAAGTATAGTCTAGAAAATCTACTCCATTACAACAGTAATCTAGGAACAACAAAACGACTAACATAAAAATAGGAGATTTGTTATGTATTCTTATCAATAAAATGGTACATATTACCTTATAATGTTTACAAAATGATACATTTTACCCCATTAATACTAATTTCATTAAGATCTTGTTGGGTAAATGTTAATTTTTTTAATATTTTATAAATAAATTATTATTAATCATTAAGAAAGTAATTAGTAAAACTTTAATGAAATTAGCATTAAAGGGGCAATTTACACCATTTTATAAAAGTTATGGGGTAAAATACACCATTTTACAAACGTTAAGGGATAAAGTGATACTTTAAAAAACGTTATAGAGCAATTAAAATTTTTTAAAAAATATTAGGGGATAAATTGCACCTTTTGTCTAAATTGCAGCTAGAATAAGCTTGGCAAAAAGGACCGGAACCAACTTGATCCAAACTCAATGGACGAAACTCTATTTAACTAGGGTCCGACTCAGATTCGGGAGAAGAATTTGAGTTCGTACCAAGTTTTCGAATCACTTAAACCTGCCTGATGATTGGGTTTTGGGTTTGAATTCGAGCCCATGGATTAAATTGGGGTTGAGCTTTAATGAAACTCGGGCCTAGGCCGATGAAAGACAAATTATGCTACCACGCGGCTATGCATAATTTGTTGAACCCGAACGCTGTGCAAAATAAAACCCCAACGGAAGATTTGAATTTGAGAAACCGAAACCATTTCAAAAAGCGCGCGAACCATACTTGGTGAAACCGCGAGAGTAACAACGTGATGTCGACGGCGAAGAGGAGCTCAACCAAACGAAAAGCCGAGACGGTTATTGGAAAATCGGAATCCAGATTCATAGTCGAGGAAGATATTGACGATCTTCATCTCGATCTCTCCAGGTTCGTGTTCTGGTCCTAGTTTCTTGTTAACTTTTTAGGTCTTTTAATTATCTTTGTTTTGCGTATTTGCAGCGATATCAAGGGAATAATGTCGGCGCTGCACCAGATCAAAGAGAAGGCGCAGAAGGATGATCAAAAGAAGAACGAAGAGACAATTTCGAGGCGAGTTGACTCGACTGACTCGCTGCTTATTCGGTTATCAGTTGATTTCGTTGTGTTCGCCGCAGTTGGCTTAGTTTATGAATGCATTTTGACTTCATCATAGAAGGCTTCCATAATATGTTTTAGAATTCAATTACAGAGACTTGATTATTTTAGTTACTGATGTGATCTTTAATTATTTAACCGATTTGTGATTCGATTGATGGATCCGAAATTGTTTAATTAAGTATTCACACAACATTCAAATGTATATAAATGAATCTCTATATTATGGAAAGAAATCGCTATTTGGTGGCAGTGTAGCGTGTGAGATGAAGTCGATGATTGCTGAGACGAAATCAAAATTTGAGAAGGAAAGGTGAATTAGAAACTATCTCTGCTTGAATAGTTTTTCTTTTTTCCCACATTTTCTTGACTTTTATGTTCCCGTTGCTTTTTATTGCCAGGCAAAGTTTTGCCAAGTCGCTTTCAAAGAGCTCAAAAGAGGTTCGTGAAAGATAAAATTGGGTGTTTACCATGGTTCATGTGGATTACTTTTTCCTTCCAATTTTAGCAACTAATTGGTCGACAATTTCTGATAATACCCGAGTGCTTGCAGTGCGAAAATAGCTTAAAGAATGAGACTGCCAAGTTTACAGAGATATATGAAAAGTTTTGCAAGGACAAAGAAGCTCATTTGCTGGCCTTAAAAGGTGCTTTCATACCGTACGATTATAAGCTTTTGCCATTTATTCAACCACATTTCTGTTTATCACATGTTAAAATATCAACCTACATGCAATATCGTGATCATATGACTATTCTGAGATCAACCACCTATAAAGGAAAACTATGAATTCACTACTGTGTATGATACATTTAGGTGGTCTTTGTGGATCGGGCCATTTGAGCTGGAGTGCCTTGTCTGCCTTTTGAAGCACTTTTAGAATTTTCACTTGCACGAGCTACATCTTAACGTTTTCGTGTGCCATTAATTGTTAATAAATTCATGGGTGTCACTATCTAAAAGCTCTGTTTTGAGTTTTGACTCCTTTTAGCGGGATACTCATGAGTTTAACTATACTTATTGGACTTAATCCTTATGGATTATATGCCATATGCTTTGGTTGATTTTGATGTATGTCCATGAACAGAAACTATTTCCAAATTCGAGGAAGACAAGGAAAGGCTGTTCATGCGTTATGAACAATTGAGTGAGTACTTCGCAACTTGGTCATTTGTTTAGAACGTAATTGCTGATCTTTCGAATATTGATAACAAATACCAGGGAAAAAAGAGAAAAGCATGATATCTGCTAATGAGAAAGCTTGTTCTGATAGGATTGGTAATTTGGAGGAGTCCTTGAGAAAGAAAAAGAAGGTAAAAACTTTGTTATGGAAATGAGGTCACTGTAGATTGCTTCCGTGTCCATAACTCGTTAGCAAATTTTTTTATTTAATTTTATGTTATTGAAACACAGGACGACAAAACTTTTAGCATTTTGAGGAAAACACTTGGTTCCTTCTTTGAAAATGTCTCAGAGATCGACTTCCCGCCAGATGATTGAAGATTGCATGAATAGACGGATGCTGCGTTCTTAAAATTGTGTAAAATCCTCCTTTTTCTAGATGACTATACAACTCCAAGAAATTGGAATAGATTTTTCAACACATTCCGTTACTTTACAACCCCATCTCAATGACTCTTTCCTTGCTCAGTTTGCGTGCAACCTAAGACGTGCCTCTTATTAGTGGAAGAATTTCTTGATCTCTATGGAATGATGAATCTTTCCTGCTCAGTGGTTGGAACACAACATTATTTTCTTGTCTGCAAAAGTTTCGGTGCTTAATTCTTAGAGGACAGAGAGACAGAAGCCAAGGCAGAGCTGGTGCTATAAGCTCAAGTGCCAAAGGTCAGGGGCGTAGTGGTTTATCTCGGACACAGGCCGAAGTCTATGCCATCACTAGGCAGAAGGCTCAAGATTCCTTGGATATTGTTGCAAATATGTTGCACATATTTTAGTTTGAAGCATATACATTAGTAGATCCTAGATTGACCCATTCTTTTATTGCACCACATTTAGCATGTAGACTGCATTGTGAATGTGATACATCGTCATCTGGATGGATAGTGAGTACGAAAGTAGGTACCACAGTAGTGGGTGAGGTATGCAAGAGTTGTATCATTTATATTGATCAGGTAGAGTTAAAGGCCGACCTGATTGTGTTCTAGCTGAAGGAGATGGATATTATTCTAGGTATGGATTGGCTCACAGTACACCGAGCTGTTATAAACTGCTACACCAAAAAGGTGATACTTGAATCTCTTGGTTAGTCCAGAGTAGTGTTTCAAGGGGTTAGTTAGGCAGTACCAGCCAGGCTGATTTCTTCGGTTAGTGCATTGAAGTTGATGTAGAGTGGATGTGAGGCGTACCTTACCTATGTGACTGATACTCGTATGAGGGTGACAATTCAAGATAGTCCTATTGATAGGGAGTTTCCTGATGTATTTCCTGAGGAGTTACTGGGATTTCCCTCAGATCGAGAGATAGAGTTCAGCATTGAATTTGTTCCAGGTACTGCTCCTAATCTATCCCTCCATATAAGATGGCACCAATGGAACTTAAGGAGCTTAAGGCCCAGTTGCAGGAGTTGCTAGATAAGGGCTTTATCAGATCTAGTGTGTCTCCTTGGAGTGCACCAGTTTTATTTGTGAAGAAGAAAGATGGGACACTAAGGCTGTATATGGACTATAGGCAGCTGAATCGGGTAACAGTGAAAAACAAGTATCCTCTACCGAGAATAGAAGATCTACTTGATCAATTGCATGGAGCTCAGTTTTTTACTAAATTTGATCTAAAATTTGGGTACTATCAGTTGAAAATTGTTGAAGCTGATGTGCCAACTAGTGCTTTCAGAACCCGATATGGGCACTTTGAGTTTCTAGTAATGCCGTTTGGGTTGACGAATGCACCAGCAGCTTTTATGGCCCTAATGAATAAGGTTTTCTAGCCTTATTTGGACCAGTGTGTCATTGTGTTTATTGATGATATTATGGTATATTCGAAGAGTCCGGAGGAGCATTCAAGCCATTTGAGGATGGTATTACAGATTATGCGGGAAAAGCAATTATATGCCAAATTCAGCAAATGTGAATTTTGGCTTGATCAAGTGGTATTTATGGTCACATAGTATCTGGACATGGTATATAGGTGGATCCGGGGAAAGTGGAAGCAGTGATGAAATGGGAAGCTCCAAAGAATGTATTTGAGATTTAGAGTTTCCTTGGATTAGCTGGATACTACCGGAGGTTTGTTGAAGGGTTCTCATTGATTGCAGCCCCTTTAACAAAGCTTCTGAAAAGAAATGTACCATTCAGATGGACTGAGGATTGTTAGAGGAGTTTCGAGGAATTAAAACACCGGTTGACTATAGCACCAGTGTTGAAAATTCCATCGGGATCTGGAGGCTTTGTAGTATACAGCGATGCCTCACATCAGGGGCTAGGCTGTGTTCTAATGCAGCATGGAAGAGTTGTTGCTTATGCTTCGAAACAGTTGAGACCTCATGAACTTAATTATCCAGTCCATAATCTGGAGCTTGCTGCAGTGGTCTTTTCTTTGAAGATATGGAGGCATTACCTATGTGGTGAGACATTTCAGATCTTTACTGATCATAAAATCCTGAAATATTTATTGACCTAGAAGGAGTTGAACTTAAGACAAAGAAGGTTGATTGAGCTGCTGAAAGATTATGATTGTACCATTGAATACCATTCAGGAAAAGTTAATGTGGTAGCAGATGCCTTGAGCAAAAAGTCACATAGTTATGTCGCTCAAATTCAGGAGTCAAGACTACCTAATCTGGTTTAATTGAGTGCTCTAAATGTGGAATTGAACGTGGGTCAGAGTGAAGCTTTAGTGGCTACTTTGAAGATCAGACTAGTGTTACATGAGAGAATTGGTAAGGATCAGGACAAAGATCTAGAGTTAGTGAAAATGATTGATAAGCTACAGTAGGATCGCAGTTCTAACTTTGAGTTGAGGGATGGTATAATGTATATGAGACACGGTATATGTGTGCCTGATGTGGATGATATGAGGAGAGAGATTTTGGAGGAGGCTCACATAGCGGCCTATGCCATGCATCCCGGTACTACAAAGATGTACAATAAGCTGAAACGATACTTCTGGTGGTCAAGATTGAAAAAGCAGGTGGTAGAATACGTAGCTAAATGTTTGACATGCCAGCAGATAAAGGCTAAGCATCAGGCTCTAGTAGGGAAACTGCAGTCATTGCCTATTCCGAAGTGGAAATGGGAGAGGATTCCTATGGAATTGATCATGGGCTTACCGAGGATCCCGAGGCAGCCTTATGCTATTTGGGTCATTATGGATGG
>JAOXYD010000002.1:14991202-15001305 GCA_028565735.1 Pinacopodium congolense | reverse complement strand
CCACCCCCATGGGGATGGTCTACAGGGTTCATAACTACTCCTCTTACTACAGGACGCTTACCTAGCCAACATTTAGACCTAAATACTTTAATAACTAAGGTTAGGTAAGTAAATGAATTAACTTTGTTCTGATTATGCTTTACTATATTAATATATTTGTTAATTTTAGTGATTCATTATCTATTATATACTAGCCATCTAAAATCCATTAGTAGGTAAATAAGGATCTAAGAAATCTACCTTAATTAGTATAAAAATTCTATAAAAATAATTGAATTAATGATTGACCGAACTTTGACTAGTTTTGAGGGTCTCAAATATAAAAGAGATTTTGAGGTTTAAACTTCCTATTATTCATCTATGTTAAGCTAAATTCACCGAACGATTAAAAAATGGAATAAAATTAATTTTCAAAAGGCTCTAACTGAAGCATAAATTTTTCTTGCTATAGAGAAGATACCCTAGATATAATCACAAGAAATATCCTTATACTTAGTTATTCCATTAAAACTCGAACCCGTTATTGGATTTTGTGATTTGTAACCTTACTTTTTGTGATTTGTATCCTTACTTTCTACTTATGATGTATTACATAGTTGAGTGATAGGGGTGTATTCTATCTCATTTTAAGATGTGAGATAATGTGGTTTCACCCCTATTTTGAAACAAAAAATGCTCCAATTATGTTTATTATGAATCAATATGTTTTTCTAGACTTAAAGAGACAAATTCTAGTGTGATAAGACTACATTTGAAAAAGAATTGTCAAAAGCTTGGCAAAGGAATTAGATTCTAGAACTTCGATGACAATTTTCAACATTGTCGTTAATATGCTAAAAATTGTTGTTAATGTCTAATATGAAAGGCTTGAATGAGGATTTGTTCGTGGCATCATTAATGGTTTTATTATGCATCATTGAGCTTTTAGAAAATTTGTATCACATTACAACTTAAGGGAAATTAAGTCTTTTCCTTCCAAAACGTCTTGAACCAAAATGAGGAGAATTTAAAAATAAGAATGCGCCTAAAAGCCAAATTTTCATCACTTTTCTCACCTCTTTTGGCAACCACTTAACTTCTTCCTAGTTTCCTTCTCATTTTAGTATTTCTGGCTTTCTTTCAAGTTTTATTTTGGGAATACTCATATAATTTGTCTCTAGATAAGGAAATACTTATTTTCATTGCATTTTTGCTGTTACTTTATTTTTATTTCGTTAGTATACTTGTTTTTATATTTTGATTGACTTTTAATGTTTATTCTTTTACAAACACTTGATAATTAGTAAATTGATCTTTGAATATTTAGTTTTGTCATTGCTAATTGCTTATTCATAATGTTTTCTTTGATTATGTTTTATATTTTTTTGAATTTCAATATGGTAGGGCAATCTTATATAGGTTAGAAGATATAAATTTTGTTGCAACTGTGAGATATAAATTATGTTTTTGATTGATATTGTGTTTTGGTTGTTACTAACTTCGAACTTAGTTAAATGCAAACCACTAGGGGTTATGTATATGATTGGTAAAAAAATATTTATGACATTTAGTTTAAATGCTAGGCAAGGGCTTGTGATCCATAATTGTCACTAGTTAATACCATAAGAAACCAAAGGTTAAATAAAGCTGTAATTGAGACTTAATCAATTAGCCTAGGGATTTAATTCTTGAAGTTACATGATTTGCAAGTATGTGGTTATGGCTTAAGTTAACAATTGCTATTACTTTATGCTATTATTCTATTAAATCTAGAGCACTTATTCTAGGTTATCATATAGCTAGAGGCATTTTTTAAGCCTTTTAGATATACTTATAATTGGAGGCATGTAGGTTGGAAGAGCTTATTTGTATATAAAGATTAACATCTTTATTAGAACACAATTTATAAATTTTTGATTATCAATTGTCTTTCACAATTCTTGACAATATCTTATACACACTTTTATAATACTATTATTTGCTTCCTTATAATTTGTATTCTTGTTTAGTTTCCTTATCTCCATTAGTTTTCATTTTTTGGTCTATTTTAATTTAATATAAAAGAGCCAAATTCCTTTTTCTTTAACTCCATTAGTAGAGAGACTTCCGTATTGCTCCTAGAGACCACCATATAGTGGTAGCAAATTTGAAGCAATATAGTGGGTTGAAGGCACCGTATTTCTTTGAGTAAACCCATTGTATTTCTTAATAAGTTGCAAAACTATCCAACTCAGTTTTACGCTTAAAACCGTAAGTACACGAGTCGTAAATTTTAGTAAAAAGTAGATATCGATCCCACAGAAATTGTATTCAGACACCCTATCATTTTGGCTTACACTTTGTTCAAGAAGCCAATTTTAAAAAAATTTAAAAGATAAGTAATGAAAAAAAACTAAATATTAAAGAAAATAAAGCAACCAAAATCAAAACCACAAACTGAAGCTCAGAGAAAATTAAGATTGAAACTAAGACTTGATGTTATCCCTGTTTGTTCACCTCTAAATTGTTCATTCAATTTATGTTTGGCTCAAGATTTATTATTATTTTAGCTATCCTCCCTTAAGGTGCAACTAAATGTCACCAGTTAAATAATCTAGGATTAACTTTGGGATCTCTTGACATGCAAAGCCTTTCCTAGACATTCAATTAGATATGAAGCTATCCTATAGGCAGTATATCAATATGTTGAAATCTCTTCCTAGCACATTAATACTTTGTTATCTATAGGTCTATTAAATGCCAACTCTCATTGTACATCTAATAGGGATTACCAAACCCACTCTCTTGGTTTTTTGTAGGGTTTAAGATCAATAGACAATGAAAACATTTAATACATTAAATCAAAAACCTAAGGTTCACAAATAGTTTAAACAATAAATCCTAAAAATACTTTAGCCACTCATAATAGAAATAAGTTAAACAACAACCATATTCTCCAAGATTCAATATATATTGAGAAAAAAAAATAAAACAAGTAAAAAAATGATGATCTTCCCTTTTCTGTCCTAAACTCTGGAAATTTATGCTTGAATGGAGCTCTTGATGGCCTCACTCCGGTGGTTTGGTTATTTCTTGGTGTGGAAGACACGTTTGGATGAATCACCTATTGGCTACTCTCTCTACCTACTCTCTTGTGACTTCTGCCTTTTACATAATGTCTGAAGCTATTTATGGTTCAAGATTATTAATCTGCGTCATTTCCTTTATGAATTTTAATAAAACGCTATTGTCAAAGTCTTAAAACGTGAGAGAATAAAGCTAGAGCCTTTCATCGATCGACCGTCCTTCCTTGATTTTTCATTCAGTTGACCGATCTTCACCATTCAGTTAACTGGCCTTCCTTGATTCTTTGTTTGGTCAATGGATCTTTACCATTCGGTCGATTGACCTTCTTTGCTTCTTGTCATTCGGTCGACCGACCTTCTTTACTACTTGTACATTCAGTCGACTGACCTCTTCTTGTTCGAATTCGAAAGTACGAGTTCTCTTATTACTCCAGTTTTGCTATAAATCAACCCAAACTTCTTCCAAATTGATCCTAACTCAATTCCAATGATAGTTATGCTCCAAATCTACATAAAAATTATTAAGACTTGCCCTAAATCAACAACAAATATGAAAGACGCACAAAGATGATCATGTTAAACTTTAAAAAAAAACATAACTCCTAAAACACAACAATTTTAACCTAAAATGCAAAGGAATACATTCCAAATACTTAGAAAAACACATGCTAATGCAGAACTATCAACTTCCCTATGCTTAAATCTTTGCTTGTCCTCAAGAAAAATCAAACACAACCATTCAATTCCATTATTTTATTGTCACAAAGATCAAAGCATGCAATCCCATAACTTTAACCAACTAAAATGCCAAGCTACTACACATATCATGACTACTTTTCATTAGTGTGTAGAAGTAAACTCAACTTATGAAACCATTCCCCAAAGATAAGTATAAGACCAAAATGAATCTTCCTCATGGTTTCACTCATTTCCCTTAACTGTTTGATGGTTCATGTTTCGCTCAAACATCCTATAGGGAACTATATTATCATAGGCTTGCTAATACACCAATTATCCTCTACAATGATTACATGCTAAAATAGATCAAAAGGACTTTTGCTTTCAATTGTAATGTAGCTAGGTTCTAGGTGAGTCAAAAGGGTTAAAAAGTTCATCACAAGCATTCATAAAGTATCAAGTTCCTAAAGCGATGACAAAGATAAACTTCTAAGATATACAAAAGAATAACACTACTACTCCACTCTTATTGATGCTACTAAATGTTATTCCTTTTTCTTTTCTTTATTTTTTATTTTTTTTCTATTTTTTCCTTTTTTTTCTTTTCTTTCTTTTTGAACAATAATAACAAAAAAATTTAAAAAATAGTATCTAAATGAAATTTGCTCAAAGAGTAGCAGTATTGCTAATATCAAGTTAGAAAAAAATGTAGCCAAAAATCTCAACTAAGCATGTGAATGGGTATGCTAATGGGGTTTAGTGTTTTTAAGTGGGGTGTTTTTAAGAAACAAAAGGGTTAAAGCTCAACGAGGGTAGTAAGGGATAATAAAAGGTAGGCATTTAAGTCAAGGGTTAAAACAAAAAAGGGCCTTAATCATTTCTATCTAGCATACATCCCATAGATTTAAACCCATTCGAAGAAAGTTTTGAACGTAGTTACCTAAGGAAGCATCACACATACAAAGAAATGAAATGACTATAGATGGAGTCATATAGGCTCAATCCTCACATTGGTTCAAATGAGAATTCATTATGCATCTCTACCCAATCTCATTGGTTAAGTGTCAAGTTCTGAGTAAGCTCATGCAACTAACTACTTTCATCACTCCATATGGTTTACTCTCTACTCAAGTAATCTAATCCAAGTTCAAGCATGCATTCAGTCTTTTTCCCTCCTGGCATCACATATTAAAATTATTGAAGTGTGGTTCCATCGCTTACACAAAAGAACATGAAACAACAACCTAATATGCCTAAAACATGCATCCTATATGAAAGAAATGCAAACAATGCAAACACAAATGCAACACACCATAAATGACATGAAAAAAAAAAAAAGAAAACACAAATACAACAAATGCAAAGACTACCTCCCCATATTTGAACAACGCATTGTCCTTAATGTGAAAAGGGAAACATCTAGAAACCAACAAACAACACAAGAAATGAATGGTAAGAAGGGCTTACGATTGTAGGGCAATGAAGGTAGTGTATTTGTGCTCTCTTCATTTGGCAAACAAGACCTTTTCCTCTCTTTCATTTGTTCTCCATCAAGCTATTATACACAACAAATCTTTAAGAAATCATCAAGTCACCTAAATGTCAAGATATCAAAAGGGCAACAAGCTAAGATCAACCAAACTAAAAAACAAAGCAAACATAAAACCAATTAAAGAAAAACTACACCAAAACAATCCAACTAAAACAAAACCCACACACATGCTAAGTTAAGGTCATTAGTTTGACCATTCCAGATGAAATCATTTAAAAGGTTAAAAGGGAAGAAGCTACTCCCTTTTCTCTTCAAGGAAAGTTTCCAAGATACAACTTACCATGATGTCCAAAAGCTTTAAATGCCTCTGTCTTAAAGACTTTCACTTGAACCTTCCCATCCTTGAAGAATTGATGCACTTAAAAAGATCCCCTTTCTCTCGAAATTTGAACCTATAAGGGAACAATTTCATCTTTTCTTTAATCCTCTTCTTTCTCACCTTAACTACCCTCTTCTTTTATTCTAAAGTCAATTGACTCACAGTAATCATGGGTAGTGTTTTTTCTTCACTAAAAGAGGCATGCCAAAAGTTTGGAAGTAAGGATTGCAACTTAGGTATCGGTTGTCCCACAAAGGAAAATAGGGTAAGGGCATTTGTTTTTCCTAAAGGTTCTTACTTCAACTGCTCACCTAACTCCTCCTTCTTCCTAACTCCTTCATCATCTTTTAAATCTGGTTTTTACTCATGCTTCATCTCTTTCTTCTTTCCACACTCATCAATCACATCTAACTTCATACAAACATTTCTTTTTATTGAATTTTTCAACTTCTTGCCTATGTTAAATACTGTTCGCTTATCACCAATGCAAAGGATTAACATTCCCTTATGGAAATCAATCAAAGTCTTACCAATGATCATGAAAGTTCTATTATGGATAAACGAATAACTCTTATCTTTTTCAAAATCGGGAACCACAAAATCAACAAGAGTAAAGAACTTATCTATTTTGATGGGCATATCTTCCACCAATCTGACCGTCTTCCTTATTGTTTGATCCACCAATTGTTTGAGCGTTAAAGTAGGCTTCACCTCACCTAAACCTAATTTCCTAAATATAGTTAAAGGCATCAAATTAACACTTTCTCCTAAATCACATAAACATACAGGAAATTCCAAGTTACTAACAGTATAAGGGATAGTGAAACACCCTGAATATTGCATCTTGGATGGCATGTGGCTGGTGATGAGTGAGTTACAACTCATTTTCAATTCCACCATTTTTGTATCATCCCAAGTTCGCTTGTTGGTTAGTATATTTGGTAAAAAATTAGTGTACTTAGGCATATTTAGTATGGCATCCAAATATGACAATTTTTTCACCTTCTCAAAGAACTTAGAAACTTGTACAGCTAGTGAATTCTAATGGAGCTTCTGTGGATAGGGAATTCTTAATTTATACGGTAGTGGTGGGATGTAGGGCTTGTCCTCCTGCCTTTCCTCTTTAGCCTAACTTTTATCTCTTGGATCATCAACCTTCTCACTTGGCTCCTCAACTTCCTTTGCAGTTATAACTCTGATGGCCTTCACTTTCTCCCTTGGATTAGACTATATATCGCTTGGTAGGCTACCTACATTTCTAAAAGACAATTAGTAAGTTAACCTAATTGTACCTCCAAGTTGTGGATGGATGAGGAATTGTTCTTAACAATCTGATCAAACTTTGCCTCCATCATCTTTTGACTTTCTTCCTAGCTCAAAAACATCCTCTTTTGGTTCTCTTCTTGATTTTCTAAGATGGACCCAAGACATCCATTAACTTTTCCATTTTGGTCTCCAAAGATCCAAGTCGATCCTGTTGAAATTTGGAAGGTCGGTCCTTGCAGACTTTCTTAGCCACCTACATTTTTAGTACTCTAAGAGAAATTTGGGTGCTTTTTCCACCTAGGATTGTAAGTGTTAGAGTACGGGTTGTCTGATAAAGTGTTATCGCGGCTGTCTGATAAAATTTACCTGGTCAGCAACACCAGATCCTAAGAAGAATATCCTGCAGTGTCGTGTTTGTCTTGCCCGGAAAGCTTATAGTGAAGTTAAATGCCTTCACTGTTGTTGAAGATGCCCCTTGCATGTTACTCTATTACTTACTGAGTGCAGTAATCTATTCTTGCAAAGCTGTCATTGAGTCAATTGATATCATCCCTTTTTGCTTCTTTAGCCTTGTTCTACTCCTCTCATTGGCCTATAGAAATAATTTGAACCTAACAGCATCAACAGACATTCCATTAAACCTGGATGGAAATAATTTAAGCCTCACGGCATCATCCGACTTTTCATTAAACTTCAATGTGTCACAAATCTTCAAAATATTAGCTAGGTGGGCATTGGGATCTTCATTTGATAACCCTTTGAACTGAACACTGCTCTGAAATATGTTTAGGAGTACAAGCTTGACCTCAAAATTATTGGCTTGAATAGCAGGCCTTGCAACCCTTTGAGGACTGAACCCTAGCCTCATGAAATATATCAAAATCCTCTCAGCTCCTCCTAATTTTCCTTCTTCCACCATATTCCTTTGTTTATTTTCCTGGCACTTTGCTCTTATAAACTTTCATTCTTGCCTCATTATGTCTTACAATTCTTCATCACTGAATTCGGTGGACCTTCACGTGCTCCTTGTATTCATGCACTTGTAAATGCACAAGGAAAAGTATTAAAAAAAACTCTTAAATCAAAGTTAACCAAACTAAACAAGATGCTAAAATAAACAATCCCTCGCAACAGTGCCAAAAACTTGTTGATGAGTTACAAAACTATCTAACTCAGTTTTATGCTGAAAAGCACAACTATACGGGTCATAACTTGTATTAAAAAGCAAATATCAATCCCACAAAGATTGTATCTAGACACCCTATAAATTTTTCTTACAATTTGATCAAGAAACCTATTTAAAATTTTTTTAAAAGATAGGTAAATGAAATCAAACTAAATATAAAATAAAGTAATTTAATTAAAATCAAAACCACAAACCTAAGCTCGGAGAAAATTAAGATTGAAATTAGGACTTGTGATATCCCTATTTGTTCCCCTCTGGATAGTTCATTCAATTTATGTTTGTCCTAATATTTCCTAATATTTTAGCTACCCTCTCTTAAGGCACAACTAAATGTTACCAGTTAAATAATCTGGAATTAACTTTGGGATCTCTTGACATGCAAAGCCTTTCGTAAACATTTAACTAGATATGAATCTATCCTATAAACTATATATCTATAGGTTGAAATATCTTCCTAAAACATTAACACTTTGTTATCTATCGGTCTATTAAATACCAACTCTTGTTGTACATCTAACATGGATTACCCAACTCACTCACTCAATTTGTTGTAGGGTTTAAGTTTAATAGATAACACAAACATTTAATACATTAAATCAATAACCAAAGGTTCACAAATAGTTCAAACAAAAAATCTTCAAAATACTTTAGCCACTCATAATACAATATTGAGAAAATAAAAATAAACCATATAAAAAGATAATGGTCTACCATTTTGTGTCCTAAAATCTGAAAATGGATGATTGAATGGAACTCTTGATGGCTTGACTCTGACAATTTGCTTCTTGCTTTGTGAGGAAGACACATCTAGATGAATAGCCTATTAGTTGTGCTCTCTCCCCACTCCTTTTTTACTTTTTGCCCTGTATATCACGTTTGGAGCTGCTTATGGTTCAAGGTAATGAAGCTGTGTCGTTTCCTTTATGACTGATAGGGGTCAAATTGATATGATTTTTATGGTTAATTTGTTGAATTATGACCCCTATATCAGTGTTTAATTGTTTAATTGATGCCTTATAATGTTTGATTTGCAGGTTGGAGCTCAATGATCAAGATTGGAGCAAAAACATCAAATAATCCTCTTGTTTTTGACCATAAATGGCACCCTGAGAGGGTGCCGTTATTGAAGAACAGGGGGCCGTTGTCACTGTCCAACAATCGAGGTACAACGGCATCCTAAGAGGGTGCCGTTGTGCTAGTGGCAGGGTGCCGTTGTACTAGAAGTCAATAATTTCAGCTTGGTATCTTGAAAATTTCAAACCAAGTGTGCCTTACATTACTCCACTTGTCTGCTGGCATGTGAGGGGTGTCTCTAGACACTGAATACAGCAAAGAAAACACAGATAACACGTACACAATCAAGGGACTTCAGATCAAATTAGTGAGATAAGCTCTAGTTTCTCTCTTCTTTTTCTTCTTAGATAGGTTAGGCTCCAAACACTTATAATTCGAGTTTTAGAGTGTATTTTTGAGTTATGTAAGTTGGAGATTGAAGCTAAGACATTCATCTAAGTTTCTAAACCATTATAGGGGGTTTTCTAACTCAGATCATATTTTATTTTCTCCTGTTTTCGGATTAAATCAAAGTTCATGTTCTTACATATATATCTTTGCGTATTCTTTGATTTTCTTGCTAGATCTTCTGGATTCAAGGCTGTGTTGATGTCCAGTTCATGTTCAGAGGTTCAAGACATGTTCAGAAGGGTTCTAACACGTTTTGTAACTTCTTAACTACTTTACTTAGCCTATATTTAGAGATTTTTCAAAGTATGTGGCTTAAGATGCATGTTATGTATGCTTTGATAATCATGTGTGTTTAAATCCATTTTCCAGCTTTGGATCTGTGTTTTAATATTTTAGGAGAGTCTGAATGCATGTTATAGGGTCTGATTTTGTTTATTGAAGCTCTTAACATTATGATTTTTTCCTGATTAACTAAGATTAGAGTAAAGATAATCTAGGATCCGAGAAATCTACCTAAATTGTTGGAAAAATCAATAAACAACATAAATCAATCCTTGCATGACCAAACTTGGATTATTTGTGAAAGTTAGAGTT
>JAOXYD010000002.1:14955663-14977496 GCA_028565735.1 Pinacopodium congolense | reverse complement strand
TACTTTAATTATCTTTATAAATATTATGTAAAAATATTCATTTATGATATGAATCTATATTAAAAATTTTAAAATAGGTTATTAATATAACATTTTCATATTTTTTCAATTAAGTGACTAAGTTTTGAAAATTTTTCAATTGAGTGATTATCGTTTAAAAAATCAATCGGATGAGGTAAAAAGGTTGGAGTGGGCCGGACCAGGTCAAGTCTGGTCATTCAAATCGGATTGAGTTTGTCACCGGAAACTAACGGCGTCAACCTTTTTCATTCAACTGATTAACTTTGCAAATGTTAATTACTCAATTGAAACCTTTAAAAGGTTGATCACTTAACTGGAAAAATGTGTAAAGGTTGATCACTTTTTTTACTATTAACTCATTAGAATTTTGCAAAAAGAGAAACTCAACTAAACATTATATTTACATAATATTTGCCATTATATATATACCTTTAAAATGTATGCATTTTGGATTTTATTGTTAAATTTATTATTTAAATTTTATTTTTAATCAAAGAATTAATTAACAATTTTAGTTTTTATTTCTTCAAGGTTTTAGTCAGTTAGTTGGGACAAAAACATTAATTTTCTTTTAAAAAAATAAGAAATACACAATCAACATTTTCTCTATTGAAAATTTAACCAAAGTCCATACTTAGAGCAACTTAATTTGTTTAAACCCTATTAAAAAAGAAGGACAAATCCATAATTAAAAACCATCTTATTGTTCACAGTTACAAGTAGGATGATGGAGGCTCCCATTTTCATTATACAGAAATTGGCAACCATAGTGAAACAAAATTAATCAGTATCATAAACTTCATTTCCTAGGTAAATTAAAAAGGGATAATAGTTATACATATGAGTAATCTTTTCAGATTTTTTTAGTTGAATGAGCAACTTTTACAATTTTTTAATTGAGTAATTAACTTTTATATCCATACTGATGTGTTAAACAGACTTTGTCACGTCAACGTCCATATGGCAAAAGTATCACGTCAACAACCACGTGTACATGTCCCATCCTTTAAAAATTTTCAATTCAGTGAATAATCTTTTAAAAAATTATCAATTAAATGAGTAACATTCTAAAAATTTCAATTCAATAAGTAACTTTCTAAAATTTATTCAATTCAAGTCAAAATTAATTTTTTCCTTATAAAAATAAAAATTAATTAATATACTAATATTTTTAGTAGGAAGTATTGTACAACGACTTTTAAACTTAATTAAAAAATGTATAATTTATTCTTTTAAAAGATTGAAATTTTAGTTATTGAAATAAAATAATTTTTAATTATAAATAATTTTATGATTGATATCATAAAAATTATATTTTTAATAGAATAATTTTTAATTATTCAAAATATTTTATAATTTAATATTTTCAATTCAATTTAATCATATAATTTTTTTTAGAAATAAGTATAACTTTTACAAAAATACATATTTTTTGTATCAGACATAGTTGTAAGTAAATTTATTTTTAACTATGTCCAACTTATGATATATAATTAAATTTAGAGATTTTGATTGATATAACTAAGAAATTTTAAATAATTGTTATGATAAATATAATACATTCACAAATTTTAAATTTGAATATTTTTAATTGTAAAATATTTTTGAATAATTTCAAATTCCAAAATAATGCTCTAGTCTTATTGTTGAATTTTAAATTTTATTTCATATATATATTAAGTTATATTTCAATAGAATATTTTTCAATTATTTAAATATATATCATTCAACAATTATTTATAAATAAAAATATAATTTAAATTGAAATTATTCATAAATATTTTTTATTATTAACATATTAAATTATAAAATGTTTTTAAATATATTTTCAATTTTAAATTTTGATTATTTATAATTGAAAATATTTATTTGCAAAATATTTTTCAATAAAATAGTTTTTAATCTTTTGAAGGAATAAGTTATATATTTGTTAATTAAATTTAAAAGTCTTCATACAATACTTCTTAACAAAATATTGGTATATTAATCATCAGTTATTTTTATAAGGAAAAAAATAATTTTGACCTGAATTGAATAAATTTTAAAAGTTTATTCATTGAATTGAAATTTTTAGAAAGTTATTCACTTAATTAAAATTTTTTTTAAAGGTTACTCACAGAATTAAACAATTTTAAAAGTCGAGACGTATACACGTAGATACTAACGTAATACTTTTGTTACGTAGACGTTGACGTGGCAAACAGACATAACAAAGTTAAAGTTTTTACCTTAAGTGAAAAACTGTTTAAAAATTAATTACTCAATTAAAAAATTTTAAACTTTACTCACTTAACTGAAAAATTAAAAAAAGTTGCTACCTATGTAACTATTATCCTGTTAAAAAAAATCTCAAAGTTTTGTTAACTTTGTGATTGTAGCTAATTTTTGAAAAATATTTTGTTATTGTAACTAAAAATTCCAATAGTATCAATAAAAAACTCAAACTTTCAATTTGTTGTAAAAATAATCTAGCATTAGTAGTACAGTAAATGGTGCTAAAGTGTCAGACATGTCATTGCATATGCCATGTTATCATTTTATTTTTCAATTAATAATTTAATTTTAAATTTAATTTAAAAACCTATAAAAATTGCATAAAAATACTAATTCCCCGTTTACAAATTACAAGGGAGGCTTTACTGCGATGATAATTGAAACTAAAGGATGTCAATGACACAATCTATGTTGAAGATAATCCAAGATGTGAATGCTCTTATGATGTGGGGGAGAGGAGAGTTAGGACGAAATTTTCCAAAAAAATAGGGGAGGGGGAGAGAATTTTGAATTTTAATGTAAAATTAGAGTTTTTAGGTAATTTTTATAGATTTAAAATTAAATTAAAATTAAAATACTTTAAAATATTAATTAAAAATAAAAAATGACATAACAATTATGTAACATATGATTGTGCAATAACATATCTATCATGTCAACACTGTTAACAATACTATTAACATTACTGCTTTTCTAATCAAAAGGTTATGAAAACTTTGTACCGATAAAAAGAACCTTTGGATTAAGTGAGTGCATCGAATTTTTCTAGAAAGTAAGAGCATCTGGACTGTTAGCTCGAATTCCACTTGCATCTCCTGGTCGCTAGGGCACGTTCTACTCACTAGAGATCAAGCTCAAGGAAGTATTAAACACAAGATTAGAGATGGTACGAACACCTTCTTCTGGTTTGATCATTGGCATGATCTTGGACCCCTCCACAGGAAAGCATAACTTCATATTCTCAGATCTTTCATCCCCTTTAGGCACCTAAATGCAGCACTTTATCAAAAACAATAGCTAGTTCTGGCTTTAGACCGTTTTAATTCTGGGAGTTGAGAGGCTGCTAAACTCAAGGCCCCGGTAGGCTCCCAATGTAACTAGAAAAGATGCTATCCTATGGTTACCTAACCCCAAGTTTATGTTTCTCCATGTCGTCTTGTAGGAGCTTATTTATTGGAGACGCCCGACTTTTTCTGTATTATAAGCTGACTTGGGACTCCAGTCTCCGACCAGCCTATTCTTTTATCATCTGGCTAACAGTTAAAGCTCAAACTGGCCACCAAAGACCGACTGAAGTTCCCAATCCCCAACAGAATCTGTGAACAATGCAAGGTGAGTAATAAATTTATCAACCATTTGTTTTTCAAGTGCAGGTTTTTAGCTAGCCTGTGTAGCTTTCTCCTCATCACTTGTTCCATTAGCTGTGTCTTACCAACTTGGTCACATCTTAAAAGAAGTACCTAATATAAAATTCTCAAACAAGAGAGACAGAAGTCTATTCAAACTTGCTTTTGGAGTTTTAGTTTACACCAGTTGGACTGGGAGGAATAGAAGAGTCTTTGGGAATGAACCTGTTAATGCTGAAGCAACAGGAAGCCGATTTTTTCATATGGTCAAAGAAGCTGCAGCGGTAAGAAATCTGCCTGCATCAGTGTCTCTTGCTTAGTTATATAATTAGTGTCTCTAAGTTTGTCTCCTGCATTTCTCTACAGTCTATTCGTAGGAGGTATTTATTCTTGTTAAGAGTTGTTCTCCATAGTGGTAGGGCCAGTGTTTGGCAAGCCACTATACTTCCCTGGTGTTGTGAACATTCTTTGATTCGTAATCATTTGCTTACTTTTAAAAAAAAAAACATCACACTATTTTTACAACAAATTGAAAGTAACCACTTTAAAAATTCTGGCTATAATTGCAAAATTGACAAAAATTCAGAATTTTTTTAATTTACCTTTTTTTTCCCCTCAAATAATAACATAGCTGTCAGACTATTACACTGCACAGACATCTGAGACAACCGAAGATACAAAATTTTTATCTCATATCTCAGTCCAGCGTCTGGATGATTTTCCCCATAATCATAAAAGTCTTTCAGTATACATGGTACATACAGGTAACTTGGAGAGTGGGGAAACAAGAGTTTGCTATGCCTAGGCTCCTTTCCTTTTCTGGTCTTTGGCTGACTTGATGTCTTTGGTGAGCATTCTAGGTGCTATGGCCATGGCCATAAGCTCTTGAAAGAGCAGCTTACATGCATAAGGAATATGAACCTGCATTTTCATTCAAAGCCCTCGATTGAAATAATAATAATAATAATGTTACACAAGGCAATAAGTACTGCAACACAAAAGCATAAATGATCAATAAAATTACAGAAGCTGACCTGCACAATGTCCGTTTTGTTCTTGCAACCTCTACATTCAAAAGAATTCTTCTTCAGATTTGCAATAGCTATCAAACCACAGCGCTCACAGACATGAACCCTATATGCATCACTTTGGTCAAACAACCTCTCCTTGAGAAAGTGTGCAGCTCCATGAGCTATCATGCAATCTCTTTCCATTTCACCAAAGCGGAGACCTCCATCTCGTGACCGCCCTTCAGCAGGTTGTCTGGTGAGGATCTGCACAGGACCCCTTCCTCGTGAATGTATCTTGTCATCCACCATGTGCTTCAGCCGTTGGTAGTATGTGGGCCCAAGGAAAATCATTGCCGTAAGCCGTCGGCCCGTGTGACCATTATACATAGTCTCAAACCCTCGCATTTGATAACCACATTTGTGAAGAGCTTTGCTAATATTGTCCACCTAAAACAACCCCAAAAGACAATTAAAAACCAAATTAATTAGTGGTTCTACAGAATGGCCAGGGGGAAAAAAAAACATTTTACCAGACCACATATATGATAAAGCCATGCCATTTTTAAATAGTAACAACTATAGATATCTAAGCAGAATTTGTAAGTAACTACATAGCAAATGTGTACTTCCTTCTTGATTACCACCAAAGTGGTTAGTAATATTAGCAGTTCATGTCATTAAAAATTACCACACTTGGATGATATGAAAAACCATGGCGTTTACATCAAAAATACGATTTTGCTATGGCTTGCAACAAAAGAATTCATAAACTTGTAGCAGTCGAACAACTAGTAGAAACCAAAAAAAAACGTAATGATAAAAATTTCAGAACCGAGAACATTTTACAACTTACAGTGACATCGGTAAATGGAGTTGCATCTCCTTCTTTTCCCATATGAGCAGCTACCTTCCCCATAATACATTCAATAAGCTGACCAATGGTCATTCGAGAAGGAATAGCATGCGGGTTTACAATGATATCGGGAGTGATGCCTTCCATAGTCCAGGGCATATCTTCTTGTGTGTAAGTCATGCCTACAGTTCCCTTTTGGCCATGCCTACTGCTGAATTTATCTCCAATTTGCGGGATTCGAACAGATCTTACCCTGACTTTCACAAACCTCAGCCCATCTGCATTGGTTGTTAGCAGAACCTACAAGGACCCAAATTGTAAGAAAGAGAGGATAGGTACCCAGAAACTCCTATAGCTAGATCTAATTCTCTCTCTCACAACACACAAGTAAATAAGTTTTATCTGATACTGTTTTAATTTCACTACTGATTATTCCAATCAATAAGCGCTGATCAATAATTGTTAGAAAGGGCAAACTCAACATAAGACATCTCACTTGATCCACTATCCCTGTTTCACTGTGACGTAAACTTATGCTATGGTCACGTCTTGTATAACGTGCAGCCTGACCCTGAGCTTCTTCCTGAGCAATAGGAGTGGTCTTTCCAATGATAACATCTTCACCCGAGACTCTTGTACCCTAACAGAACAAAATACAGTTTTCAAAATGTACCAGCAATGCTGATTTATAATATTGACACACACACACCAAAAAAAAAAGAGAATAAAAAGGAGGGCACTCAAAACAAAGTGGCTGTACTGACAGGAGGTGCAAGACCATCATCATCCAGTTTATCATATGAGCCGTGACGCATGCCCTGTAAAACAAATTCACGGCATTACATTTATTCAGATAACAAAACAAACACAAAAATGATACTAGTTATCACCATAGTATTGGCTCTGTCTGGACGCCCAAAATCCTCTTTGACAAGTGTACCCATCTTTTTCTCCTCATCCCTGTAAGTGAAGTTGTAAGCATTGCTATTGTATGACACAAAACAGTGTGGGGCATGGACAAAAACAGTATCACGCTCACCTATATGATCGAAAGAAAAGAGATCTAAAGAATCCTCTATCAACGGATGATTGGTTCATAATGACAGAATCTTCTTGGTTGTACCCAGAATAGCAAGCAATAGCAACAATAGCATTCTGGGGCAAAAATGAAGAGCACAGAGAAAATTACAAATGTTATTTTAAAAAAGAAACCAAAAAGAAAAAAATTGAAGATGTAGTAGTTACAATGCCAGCAGGAAGCTGCCTAAAGTGAAGATGCTCCATGGCTCTTGTAGTAACAAGGGGTTTTTGGGGATAATAAAGAACATAAGCCAGTGTATCCTGCATCAAAAGACGAAATTGAAGTAAGAAGTTGCACAAAATGAACATCAGAGCACAACAGAGGTAAGTGTCACAAACAGACCATTCGGAATTGGTAGTTGGTAACATATATTCCCATTGCTTGCTTTCCCATAGCTGATTGGTATGTGTTACGAGGCGACTACATAAACAAATGACAAAAAAGTTTAATTCGATGGAAGTAAATAATACATGCAAAACTCATGAAAATAACAAATTTACCTGGTTGTGGTCGGGAAAAGGAATAATTGAAGCACAAACACCTAAAATCAATGATGGGTGAATCTCACAGTGTGTATAAGTATCAGAATAGGCGTCCTTAGGATTGACCCGTGCTTGTACCAAATCCTGGAACAAATTTAGTAACCATCATAGTACATTTAATGCAGGCTACCAATAAACACATAAAAGGTTGGATTAAATACTATTTCTTACATGAATAGTCATGGATATCATAGTAGTCTCTTCTTCTTCTGTATCAATATACTCAATGAATCCCTTGGCCACCAGATCATGCCAGCCACCATCTTCCGGTGATTCCTAGGAGAAAAGAATGGCAATGATCTCAGCATTCAAAACAGAAAATTTTTTACAGCACAAAAATTTATTGGCTCACCCTCTGTTGCAGAGCAAAAATGTCCTTCTTCTTAATAAGAAGTCTTTGATTCTCCACGATGAATAAAGGCCGACTGCAACGGCCATAATCAGTGTAGATTCTCAGCTCCTTCAATCGAATATCTCTAACAACCCCAACTTCAGTATTGACGTCAACCTGTACAAATAAAGATCGATAGCATCAGATTTGACCACACCACTTACAGCTGGGAAAAAAAAGTTTTTAACTTCCTCAACTAGTAAGATTCTCTACATATGATGGTCAGATGAAAACTGGAAAATTGAAAGTCTTAGCCAGTTTATTAGGCCTCAAAAGCATCTCTTGCTTAGACATCTGCCTGATACTGCATTTAGAAATTGAATAACCACCAATTCAAAATTGGTCCAGGTGCAAGAAACTCCAGAATTAAATAATTCATTGGTGGCTTCCTACTGACCTTGTTAAATTTAGAAATAAAAAGGCAACATAATTCAGACATCGGTGTTCATAGCTCATTAGCAAAAAGAAAAAATCCTTCTAGTCACAAACTACTGTTATACTTATTTAATTTGTCTCTGTTCAATGCCTTTTTGACATACAAAGTTCTACAAAGCAAATGCTTGTAGAAAGTGCACAAATGTCAGTTCTAATAACACAAATTTCTATATACTCGTTAAAATATGAAAAATGGCATAAATGGACACTCACACGTCTCCTCAGCTTTCTCAATGTCTTCACCAACATATCAGGATTACGATGAATACCCACCCAACAACCATTCACAAATATCTTTGTAGCTTGGGGAATAACTGCTGGTGAAATTTCCTGCATGGTGAAATATCAAACCACATAAGAAAACAAATATAGTTACCTGTTTGGTGGAAGTTCAAAGATATGCACCTCAAAATTCTCAGTACCCCATTCTTCCAAGAACTCTAGAATGGGATATGCTGCTGAGCCAACAGTTATGTAGACCATCAATGCAAGATTTTTCACCAGTCCACATGCCTATGGTCAGACCCAAATGATCCCATTAGATCAAAGAATATTTTCATAATATTTAAAGATGTTAAACATAAACAAGATTGAATAGTCACTTGTCCTTCAGGTGTTTCAGCTGGACACATCATTCCCCATTGTGAATTGTGCAACTGCCTTGGTTTAGCCAACTTCCCTGATTAAGATAAGGTCAAGTAGTTAAGAGACAACACAACAAAGAAAAATTTATAAGACAGTATCATGCTTAACATACCTTCACGGCCAATAGGAGAATTTAATCTTCGCAGGTGCGACAAGGTAGATGCATATGTTAAACGATTTAAGACCTGCATCAGAAAATTTAAGATGATTGGACACACAGTAACAGAGATGACAATTACTACCAAGCTATGATCAAAAACATGTTTAAACAAATTAAAAATAATAACAATAATGATTTGGACCTGTGACACTCCAGCTCTAGTACCAGCTGCATTTGCTTGGCCCCAATTCCCAGTTGCAAGTGAGTATTTAAGGCCACTGGTAATCGTTTTTGCCTTAATGGCAAATTGCAGGTTAACATCCTTCCCATTGTCAACACACTGCAAACCATGGAAAATGTCGACAAACAAACAAGGGAACAATTGAGTCATGCTATTCAGCCAAAAAAACCAAAAAAAAAAAAAAAAGAGGCTTTATGGGGCAAATACCTTCTGCACATAAGACCTGACATCCCTAGTCAACTTTCTGAACAACTGCATCCAGCATAAGAAGGAAGTTAGATGTACAGTTGGTGTAGAAATATCAAATACTGTCCAATATAACACAAACCATTCTGAACAGGCCTCCCAGTAAAGGGCCAGCAAGGTCGAGCCTCTTATTACCATAATGATCCCTATCATCTTCAGCTCTACGGCCAAGTGCGCAAAGCAGAAGTCGGTGGATAATATACCTGACAAAAAGAATATGTTAGAGAGGAAAATTTTATTATTTCAACATCTAATAGAACCCAAACATACCCAAAATAGTAAGCTTTTTTGGTCTCGCAATATTCTCCCACACCAACATGAGGAAGCATTTCCTTTTGAAGAATCTCTTTGGCATACCTACAATGTAGTGCAAAGAAAATTCTTGGTGAGAAACTGATAATTAAAAACTAAAAAAAATCTAGCTGACCCAGAACATTTTGCTGAGAAAAACTCATACTTAATCCTCTTCTCCCTAGTTACACCAACAGTTGCTCCACGTTTGCCAATGTAGTCTAGTGCAACCTGCAGCAAAACACAAATTCTTCATTAACAATCAATCACTAAGGTAGAAAGAAAGAACACTATGACTTAGGAAACAAGACATAAAGATCATTATGGGAAAATTAAGACAAGTTCCATTTATGTAGTCAAACATGCTTAATGAAACCCCGACCCAAATTGAAGGAAGCCATTGCATAGCATTAGAAGTTGAACTAGATCAGAGATAGATACTGTGGTCAGAAGACTATCCCAGTAAATATGAATGACAAGACAAGTTCGAGGCAAGAAAAGACATGCAAAAGGTTGAACAAAAATAAGTGTCCACTTTAATAATGGAGTTTCCTCATCCTATCATAATGTTCATCACCAAAAAACAAAAATAAGAGCATCTCAAATCATAATCTACTACAGATAAAGATGGCACCTGTTGATTTTGAATAACAAATGCTTCTTCAAGAGAGGGCCGGAGCAACTCCATCATTTGGGTATCAGAAAAGTCATAACATATATGCTCTAATATGTCCTTGTCAGCAACAAATCCCAAAGCCCGAAACACGATGATAATGGGAATCTCAGTACGTATATATGGAAGAGTAGCACGAATATACTGTCCTGAAGAGCCCTGCAGTAACATAAATCACGCACATTCAAATGAGACATATACATGGAATAGTATGCATTTCTTCCATGACAAGATAAGGAGGTAGCCCTCATGAAACAGTTGCTCCTATTACCCCTTTGGCACTGGTTCGAGAAAGCATCCGGACAAACATGGTACTGGGTGGCCGGTTCTGAGATTCTGCCATGGAACGAACTTCGGCCACAAAGGCATATTTGTTTGGCTGTCTCTTCTTGAAAACATAGACATGGTTGGTACTCATCTTCTCTTGAGCAATTAGAACCTTTTCACTTCCATTTATGATAAAATAACCACCCTGATCATAAGGACACTCCCCAAGCTCTGTCAAATCTTTCTCAGAATTCTGGAATAGCGTGCAATAACTTGACCGAAGCATTATTGGAACCTATAAAGATAAGAATGTCAAAAAGAAGCCAGAAAGTAGTACATTCATAAGTTACCAGAGACCGATTCATATCACACCTTCCCTATAAAAACTTTGGTGAAATCCTGTGTTTCAGTGATTTCTTCACCATCATGGCCTTTCCTTATAACCCTCTTGGTAACATCAACATACAAAGGAGCTGAGTATGTTAGGTTCCTCAACCTTGAAGCTTTAGGGAACAAAGTTGCATTTTCTCCATCAGACTCCGTCATCATTGGTTTACTCAAGTAAATCTGACCAAAAGTGATCTTATAGACAGTCTGCAAATGAAGCGTCAACCATTAGAACCTAAACCACAAAAATGCAACTAAATCCAGCTAATTAGTCATTAATATTAGCAAAAGCTCTATCACTGGACTCCAGTCCTTTGGCCTCAAAAATGAGCTTGCAAGTTAAAACCCTACTACTAGAGAAACACCTAACCATAATGGGAACTGCCAAGAGCAAAATTAATCATAACGTTAAAAATCAACTTGGGCTCTTTCCTAAAAATCCAAGGTATTCCCGTTCGCATAAATCCCAAATTCAATTTTTACAGCCAACACTGAAGGAACTCCAAATCTCACTATCTGGGAAACGAAAAGATTCAATCTTTTTTATCCACAAAAGAAAACTGACTACTACCTCGGCAACATCAGACTGGTGACCGGGATTGTGTTGACTCTCGGGTCGAATCTCGATATCAGCCGACTCGTCGACGATTTCCTGCATCGTGTTTTGGATGAACTCGTCGAAAGAATCGAGTTGTTGTCGAACCAAACCCTTCTCTTCGAAATAGGCGGAGATGACAGCCCAAGCATCCTCCTGGGTAATATCCTCCTCGCCGTCTTCCTCCTCATCAATTAGATTCTGATCATACTCCTGATCGTCTTCCATTGAGACGAGCTCGAATTCAACTATGGGAAGTTCACAATTCGAACCCTAGGGTTCGGCTTCACACTGGAAAATTCTATTCAGATGCAAAAAATTTACAATTTGTAACGAAGTTTAAAGGTTTAACTGTTTTGAATTAGGGTATCAATTCAAAAATTTAGATAATTTAATAACGTCAAGTGATACTGAACCTTAGAAGGGGTTTTCCAGCTCTAGCAAGTAACACACTTCCGCTACTGGCAAAGACTCAGGAGGTCAGGGGCAGTTAGAGGGCTTTAATTACGAGACAAAGGCGACTTACTGGCTTTTTCCTTTTGAAGGGGGGATTACACAGAGCGGCTTATTTGGGTGTAAGAGTAATTTCGAAAACTTCTATCCGAAACAAAATTGTGTCCTTCCCGGACGTTCATCAGCCAAGCATACTACGTTCATCGGCCTAGCCTATTGCCGTCTGAACAATGTACCATTGGTGACATTCACAATTAAAATAGTATTAGAATTAATTGAGGTAATACACCTAACAAAGTTTTTAATAGAGATTATAATTATTAGTTTTGACAGTCTTTCATTTATTTAATATAATATAAAGAATATTTTATTTAATTATTAATTATAATTAAATTAAAATTACAATCCAAGACAACTAATAAAAAAATAACAATCAATAATAAACTTAGGAAAATTCGAGTCTTTTATTAAGTTCAAAGATAAATCATAAACAAATAATTTTAGAATTAATCCCATCTAAATCTCAGAAGAAAAATCAGTTCATATTATAAAATAAACCCAACAATCATTAAAAAAAAAGAATAAGGAGATAGAAAACCTATTCTTATGAGCCTTTATTCTGGAATCTTCAATTGCATCTTAATGAAATTTACTTAATTATTTGAATCTGATGTAAAATGGCTCTAGTTCATGTTTCTCCTAAAAAATTTTGAAATGCAGAATTGTTATGGCTGTAAGAATTATATCATTTGGTTTCTTTAAATAAATTAGAACTATTATGGCTAACATCATAGTCGTGAGAAAGGAGTGAGATACACTGGCCCATTAAAAAAACCCTGCTTTTCTTTCCACCTTTCAGTCTAACGATTTGTCTAAATTTTTCCATGATTATAATCAACTTAAAGGTGTAAATAAAAACATCAGTTTTTGTTCAATTTCATGTAATTAATATCAAATTCAATAATTAAAACATTTAAAATCTAAAATTACATACAATAACCTAAAATCTAACCTTCAAAAAGATAAAAATCAAAATAAAAATATTAATAAATTTGACACCGTTAAATATCTCTACACTTAAATTTTTAATTGTCTCAAAAAAAATAATAAATCAAAATATTAATTCTTTTTAATGTCCCTCTCTCTCCATCTCAACCAATCCATCCACAATCCAAATCACCATGTCTCAAGAATCAAACTAAAACACAATTAAAAATAAACAATCATTGAATAAATCCTCATAAAATAATCATTCCAGTAATTTTTCTAAGTTCAAAATACAAAAGGCTCAATACTTTTACAAAAGATTCACTTCATACATTCAAAGTGTTAATTCATGAAACTCTCAAATCAATACCTAGAAGGCTTCAACCATAAACTTGTTAATATATCTCATCTCCACCATTAAATAATAAACTAGATGTAAAAAGCTAAAGGTTTTTTAAAAGTTATGCAATAGGGGTTTGGTAAGATTTGAGAAGGAAAATTTATGAGAAAAATTTGAAGAAATTTGCATAAATAAAATCATATAAAATTCAATCCTTTAAACACCTATCTCTTCTTAAACTCCAAAGTAGGTGTAACAATTCACTTTTTTAGTCGCAAAACTCTTCTCTCTTCCTTATTTATATTTAATTTTCACAATTTTCTTCTTTTTCTTTTTCACAAAAATAAAAACAACAGATAATGATACAAGAGAAAAAAGTTTTTGAGAAGGTAAAATTGCACTCTCTTTTCTTAAATCATTCCTATGACCTCATTTTCATATACTTCCTTGATCATAATTGATTTTTTTTCATGCAATTAGACTTGTGCAATCCTACAAGATTCAAAAGAAAGGGATAACAATAAAAGAGGGATTAATATGGCTTATAGTATGGTTAATTATCCAAGAAAAATGCTATGGGTCAAAATTTGTTATTTTTAATGGATAAAAATATGATAGGCTTTAATAAAATAAAAGAGTCATACAAAGGTTAAATTTAAGTGCCTTTTTCAATGTAATGCATCTAGTCTAACCAAGGAAAATAGAGCATATTATGATAAGTGTTCATTGATTCAAAAGCTTACAATTTAGATTTATCTATATGAATTATAAGCACCTTTCATTCAAGCCAACTGTCAAAATAATCACTTATCGTGTAGCATATAAGAATCTAACTATTCATGCCTTTTGCCTCTTATATTTTAATCTAACTCAATGATTCACAATAATTCAAATCATTTCAAGATAAGAAAGTAAAGAAGAATGCAAATAATGTACTCTCCCTCACACTTACCTCAAGTTGTCCTCAAGCGAATCAAGAACTACAAAATAAAAATATAGAAAGTATGATAAAAAGGAAACATAACACTCCCCTAGAAATTTAAAAATCCATATTAGGGAAAGACTCAAAATATCATAATGCACTTAACTTGAAGGATTGAAAGATGTTGTATTTATAACTTCACGATTCCATTCCTAATAACAATTGCATAAGTGCAGTTCGAGTAAAATCTAAGAGGATTAAGCAAAATTAAAATTCCTAATCAATAAAATAAAAAAATAAATCCTAAATACTACAAATTTTCAAATTGCATAAGAAATAAAAATAAAAGAAAAATAGGTAAAATCCCCAGTCTCATTTTATTTTCCAAATAGCTCCCTTAACTATCTGAAGGTGGAGGTGAAGGTTAATGGTGCGTGTGGACGCTGAATGTGGTACAACTCTCTCATTAAGGCTCATAATTCATTTTGATCAGCTTTAATTCAGATAGATGCAAAGTGATCAAAGTAACCAAAGCATCATGAATTTGAGCTAGATAGTACATTTGGGAAGTAAACTATTCAATGCCAACCTCTATAAACATAAGCTTTACATCAACATTTAGGGCACATTTAGTTAAGTTGTTGGTTGTGATTTTTGTATTTTTATATTAGATTTTGTGTGTTTTTTTATATTTGTACTTTTTTCGGTTTCTGTGTTGTATTAGTGTGTTATTTTTATTCCACAAAGTAACATGTAGTAAAGGATAAAGATGTCTTCGTTGAGTTTCGTAAACTCTTACATGAACATCGATGGCTTTATGTAGGAGACAATTCCAAAGTTATTGTACAAAGGTTTGACACATGTAAATTAAACATGCGTGGTGGATGACTTTTCATTCTACATATGTTATTTGCTCCACAGATTCGTGGGAATCTTTTATCTAAGTTAATGATGGTTAAACTTGGTTTTGATATAAATTTCCACAAAGATGGAATAGATATATTTCTTGGATCTATTTATTATGATCATGGTTTTATGTGTAATGGTTTTATTGTATTGTATGTTTTGAATGAAAATAATAATATTAGTTATTCATTATTTACATATAGTTATTCTAACATTGATGCAACTTTATTCCCTATTAGATTATGTCATATTAGTCAAAATCGAATAAGTCAATAATCTAAAGAAGGACTTTTAGGTAATCTAAGACAAGTAGATCTATCGACATGTGAACATTGTTTAATTGGTTAAATGACATGAAAGCCATTTAGAAAGGGAACACGAGCTTTATATCCTTTGTAGTTAGTCCACTTTGATATATATGGTCCAATAAATGTAAGGGCTAGACGTAGGGTAATCTATTTCATTACCTTCACAAATGACTATACTTGGTATAGTCATGTCTATTTAATTTCTCATAAATCAGAAGCATTTGATTGTTTAATAAAATATATGAATTTGGTTAAGAATCAATTTGATAGAAACATAAAAGCATTACGAACTGATCAAGGACAATAATACTTGTTTGAAAAGTTCAAGGCTTATGTGATGAGAAAGGAATAAAAAAATTAATAATTCTTAAAATCCCACAAAAAAATGGTGCCATTAAAAGACGAACTAAATCGCTATTGAAAATAATTAGGTTTATAACGAAATAAGCAAATTTATCAATCACTTTTCGGGGTGATCTATTATTAACATCTACTTATGTACTTAATCGTGTACCTATGAAATCAGTTATTAGTACACCGTATGAGTTATGGACTGATAGAAGACTTGATATGCCAAGTCTTAGACCTTAGGGGCATGTTATGGACTGATAAAAGACTTGATATGCCAAGTCTTAGACCTTACGGGCATGCAACCTATGTTCACTAACTTTCTTACAAACACGAGAAATTAGGCCTAAGAGGGAGAAAGAGTATCTTTATTAGATATTTAGGACACTTAAAAGGATATGTGTCCATTGGTGAATAAGGTAATGAAGACATAACCTAATTTGAATAATTAAATGTAACATTTTTAGAGGATGATTTTCCAAAGTAAGGCAAAATAGGCAAACATCTATTGTTATATGAGACTCTTGATCAGCACGATTCTATTATGAAGAATCAATAAGTGGAACTTCAGTTGATTAAGAGTAATTCCACTAAAATATTTCATATGATGACTGATTCGAGTGACAGCAATTAAATCAATCAAGAATCTGATTATGATGAACTTCATTTAAGACGAAATAATCAAGGAATAATTCTCCGACGTTGTTTTAAGATTGAAGGGAAATTTAATATGATTGTCCCATAAGAGGAAAAAGAGCCAAGGAATGTAAATGAGGCCCTTACTAGTCCTGCTAAGGAAGAATGAATGAAAGTGTTAAAAGAAGAAATGGATTTTTTTAAGCTCCAATCAAGTATGAGACTTGGTTGACCTTCTTGAAGGGTGTAAAGCAATTAGGAACAAGTGGATTATTAAAATAAAGCGAAAAGCTGATAGTAGTATCAAAAGATACAAGGCACACTTTGTAGCAAAAGGATATGTACAATAAGAGGGAATTGATTACGAGGAAATTTTTTCACATATTATGAAGTTTGCTTCAATTCTTCTTATTTTGGCTATAGTAGCCAATATGGATCTTAAATTACATCAAATAGATGTAAAGACTGCTTTTCTCAATGAAAAATTTGAGGAAGAAATCTATATAGAATAACTTAAATGTTTCATTGAGGCAAGCCAAGAAAATAAGATATGTTGATTATTAAAGTTGATTTATAGCTTGAAACAGTCTTCAAGACAATGGTAGATTCATTTTCATAACGTAATTATTTCGTATGATATTTAAATGATCGACAAGGACCATTGTATGTACATAAAGAGATCCAAAGACAAATTTGTAATTTTATCTTTATACGTGGATAATATATTGATTGCTTGTAATAACTATGTATTCATTAAGCAAATCAAACATTGGTTATCATCTGAGTTTGAAATGAAAGACATGGGTGAAGCAACATATATTCTTAGAGTTAAGATTTCAAGAGATTGTTCAAAGAGGTTGTTATCACTTTCTTAAGCGACATACATTCAAATAAATTTTAGATGATTTCGTATGCAATATTCCAAACCAATTAATAATCCTATTGCTAAAGGTAAAGGTTTTAGTAAGAGAAATTACCCGACAATGCTACAAGAACGGGAACAAATGAAGAAAGTTCCCTATTTTAGTGTAGTTGGAAGTCTTATATACACAATGATGAGGAAAAGACTAGATGTTTATTATGCCATTAGGATGATGAGCAGATATCAATCAAATCTAGGTCAAGCACATTGGAAAGTAGTAAAGAGAACATTGTAGTATCTAAAGGGTACAACAAGCTATGCATTATGTTATTAAGGAAATGATCTACATATATAAGGGTATACAGATGTAGATTAGGGAGGAGATTTAGATGAAAGAAAATCTACCTTCAGATATGTGTTCTTACTCAACAGTGGATTAATACTATGAAAAAGTAAGAAATAATCTTGCATTGCATTTTCCATCATGGAAGCTGAATTTATAGCATTCTCAGTTACAGTACAAGAGGTTGTATGGCTTCATCAATTCTTGGTTCATTTAGGAGTCATCAAAAGCAAAATTGATTCAGTGACCATCAACGATGATAGTCAAGTTGTAATCGCTTATACAAAAGATCCTAAATTTCATTGTAAGAAAAAGCACATAAATACCAAATACGATTATATGAAAGATATAGTTAAACGAAGAGCAGTGAACATGAAATATATATCTACACTAGATATAGTGGCAGACCCAATAACAAAGTCAATTCCCTGAGATGTATTCATTGGGTATGTAAGGTCACTAGGACTGCGTAAATGTTGAAATGTAATGAAAAATGTAATGGAGATTATATATTGTGTATCATTTGATTCATGAATATATTTATTTTACATAAATATATTTTGGGATGAATCAATAGTATATGAGACAAATTAAAGATGGCCCTCTCACACAGACAATCGCCTCTAGTGGTTATAATCACTAGAGATGAGGTAGGTTTAAAGTTTATTATTTAGGTGATAGTTGAGAGCATAAAACTTAAACTATAAATTCCGCAAGGAAATTGGTTTAAAGTGATTAAATTATCATTATATCTATCTTAAGTTAACATATGTAAGTTCTGAAAATTTTGGAGTAGATAAATGAACTCAAGTTAAACATTTAGTATATTTGAAATATCATTTACATGTTATTTCTTGGATGAAAGGCATTCAAATGAAACAAAGTAGATAAATATCGTAATATATGACTCGTGCCATGTGTACAAAACTGATCATAAAGGGATTAATGTAAGTTTCAAGTTCTCAACTTACATTATGTGAGACCTTAAAGGATGAAAGGACCCTCGCTATATACCCTTATGACTCTTGTCTAATTTTTTAGGATTGAACTTAAGGTTTTTACTTTAGATTGTTATCAAAAGATCACGTAAGATATGATCTATGGAACAATTCTAGGAAAGTAAATTAAATTGAATTCAAAAGAGAATTGAGAATAGAGGAAGGTTATTTATTTTGATCATTAACTAGCATAAAAAAGTATTCAAAGATGGCTATCGTCTCTTTAGTAGAGAGATTGAATACAATCATGACATAGTAACACAAATGAGATCAAAGTAGAAATTGAATCACTTAGGGTATAGCATACCAAATCTACTTAAAAGAATCGATTCATTAGTCGAGAAGTCATATATTCTTAACAGACATATGATAATGTTCTCTCGTAGTATGCTGGTCGCACATGTTAGTGGATAGTATGAGACTTGCAAAATTTCAATCAGTCAAACCCATCATATGTAAGTGGGAGATAATAGTGATAGTTATACACCCATGATGTGTAAATAGGTCATTATTATTATTAACTTAATTTCAAAATAGTAGTTAAAAAATAAGATTTTAGTATATGGGAAAAATGATTACCTATGAATCTATGAGACTGGTAGCAAGAGATTTTCTACAACTTGGAATATCCTTATAACTTATGAAGCATAAAGATAATCCGTAAGTGATTGCTTTAGATTATGCATATTTTGAATGATCCTAGTATAATCTTTGTGATTACATTAATTTCCTACATATTTGTTGGGCTCTATAGGTAGCATTTTAAAATTTCATACTTTTCTTTTTGACCTTTGTTCTTGAAATTTGGAATATTTGAAGTAGTAGCCTCTTTCCTTTGAGTTGTAGAAGATTCCCCTCGATGCCTTTTATCGACAACGAAATTCACTCTAGGCATTTTCTTACAAAAATGGACAATAAATAAGTGTAATGCAAACATAAGAGTATCTCTTATGTAAGAATGTCAAATAAGCTTTGATTACACATTCCAAATACAAACAAAACACAATAAAAAATAAAAAAGGAGACTATTACATGGAAAGAAAAGAAAAAGGTAGAAAAAAAGGACAAGGAAACTCATAACAATCTTATTGATGAAAAGCAAAAGTAAATTCATATACCAAATTAAGGTAAGAGATTAAAATCATGGGTTTCATAATTTACATGGTGATATATTTTAATAAAAGTCATAATTATCCATAATTCCATCATTCATATCCATATTAAATAGCCAAAAAGTGGATAAATTTTAGGCAACTAAAGTATTAGATTAACCACGATCAAGTGAGAGCATGAAAATCCAATTTTGAGAATATAAAGCTATCCTTATTAGAAATTTAATAAAAATAATGAATTCTTCTAAAATTTTATTTATTCATAAACATTATGCAATATATTTTGTATATAATAACTTAACAATACCTAAACATGGAATATTATCAAGCCCAAATAGGGAGTGAAAATTTAATAGAAGTGACTCTGAACCAAAAACAAGGACTTATAATCATAAAGAACAAAACAGAACATATACAAAAGGATAAATAAGATCAAAAGAAAGAGAACACAAAAAAATTTCGACCTCAATTATTGCAGTCAAACCATAAAACCAATATGATTAAAGTAAAAATCAAAGGTAAGGAGCAATGATAATAGGCAATAGAATTAATTTTGCACCTCAACAGTTAATTTTCATAAATGTATAACTCAAAATCAAATGAAGAGTGCAAAAATTTGAAGATTTAAGTACTAACATAATCTAAGTAGAGAAGAATTGTCAAAAGAGGAGTTTGATTACCTAGTAAGGAGAGTCAAAGAACAATAAAATGAATAAGGAGATATAATAAGTCATAAAATCAAAAGATGGAAAGATTAAGGGTTATGTTCATGAGAAAAAGGTAAAGGCAAAATAGAGGGGAAAAGAGCTATGGCATGGTTATAAAGGGAACACAAATAAAAAAGAAAGCAAATAAAATTAAAAAGAAAACCAAGCGGAGAAAAAAATATTAAAAAAAACCTATATTGTGACTAGGTCGTGTTTAATAAAAAATGGCACCTAATTTCCCACATTTTGGGTCATGATTGTCTCCCAAGCCATATTGTTTTACTTGACCCTTTTAACAAATTCATAAGGCTTTCATAAAAGGTAAAAGAAATATTAAGCTGAAAATGCAAGTGCTAGTAATTAAACCAACTTATAAATTAATTAAAAATGAAAATGGATGCACAAAATAAAATTTACTTTTAAAAACCAATTAAGAAAAGAAAAGAATATTAGGTTGCTTCCCAACAAGCCTTAGTTTAATAATGTTAGTACAATGACCTCAATAAATATTACTTAATATTGGGATTATGGATATTTTAGATATCCCTCTAGTTTCATCACACAAATATAGCTTTAATCTGTGTCCATTAACCTTAAATATTCCCTTTTCTCGATGTGTAACCTCAGGTGAAAACCTTGTTAACAATAAATAGACTCGACCATCTAGATTTAATTTTACCTAAAAATATCTAAAGTCTTGAATTGTTAAGTTGAACTTCGCCTTTCAATTGAAACTCTTTAGAGCACTTGATGTTCTTATCATGCCATTTCTTCTCCTTCTCTTTATAAATCTTAGAACTATTGTATGCTTTATAATGCTAGTCATTAAGTTCATTTAACTAAAGTGTACATATTTCACTTTTGCAATCTTGTTAAACTGATCCTTTTGATGTGTTTAATGTCTATCCTAATGGTACCATTGAAGTTTCTAATGGTCAATCATCTTTTAAGTTCAATGGACAATGGGCCAAACTCTATGTACCTAGTAGGCCCAATGAACCTACTGAAATTCTTGTCCTCTCCAACCCTTACCAGGCTTATTCCATTTTTTAATTATCTAAGTACATGTATGTGACTCCTTTCTTTTTGTTTATGTCTTTAATTATCATTTTCTTTCTTTTTAAGGGTTTAATCATCTAGTTTTTTATTATAATTTTTCCTTTTTAGTTTCTTAATTTTCAATCTAGTTTTCCTTAGTTTAAGTTCCTTTATACCTTTAGATTGCTTATTTGATTTTATTTTAGTGTGTTTTTAATTAAGTTTTTCAAGCTTTAGTTGTTTTTAAGTAAGCTCTTTTAATTCTTTTAGCTAGTTTTTCTAAGTTTTTTATTTGCCTGTGTTAGGATTAGTTTTCTTTTCTCTTTAAGTCCCTTTTAGGTTGTTTAATTTGTTTTTTAAGTGTTTTCCTTAAGCCTTTTACAAGTTTTCAATTTAGCCTTTTTAATTTTTATTTTCTATTTTTGTTTTATGTATTTTCATCAGTTTTGTGTATTTTTGAGTTTTTATGCTATTT
>JAOXYD010000002.1:14934526-14955563 GCA_028565735.1 Pinacopodium congolense | reverse complement strand
CTTCTTAAATGCCTTCAAACAGTCGTAAGCATTCAAGGCTGCATTCTCAGCCTCCTCCTCCTTCTCCTTGGCAAACATGTCAAGCTCCTAATATACCCTTTTACAGCTTACGAGCATGAAAGCTATAGCCTGAGGAAAAAGAAAAACACGACATCAAGCCTAAAGAAGGTGACAGAAGCTTGATAAGCTAAAAGTAAACTTACCTTGAAAATATGTCTCTAAAAAAATACGTAGATGTGGTCAACATCAGACATGTCCTCTAAAATTTTGTTTGTTCTCGGGATCGATCATCCCATAAACCATCTCAAACTTGCTTCTAAATTTGTTAAGATGCTCAATCTTCTTCAAGCTAAATGTTAGAAAGAAGCATTCATCTTTATCTATAAGTCTGCTTAAGACAGGGAGGGCAAACATATTTTTCCACCAAATGAAATGAGCAAGAAGGAGGGTCGACTCAATAATGGTGATCTCCTCACAATGACTTTTTTTTTTTTTTTCCTTCTTCCCAAAAGAAAAACTTTTATCTTTGGTTGCTTTAGTCATTATAATCATCTATTCATATTCAGTAAGATGGACGCCTATTAAGGAGGATGATTATACTGATTCCAACGTGTATTTAACAATTATCACATAACAATTTTTATTAAAATAATTTGACTAAGATTTCTTTTAATATTTAACATTTAAAAGTATTTTTATAAAAATTTAAAATACTATAAATATTTTTAAAACAAATGATATTAGCTTCTTATTTCAACAAAATAGAAATTCAACCTTTTATTTTTATTTTTTTAGCATACTAAAAGTTGAATAATTACATTTAGAAATACAGCCTTTTCCTTTGCCATCTCGAAGAAGCAATGTCATCTTTTATTGCCATATAGCAAAGTGACCGCAAGCAAAGAAGGCAGACGTCCACGTGGTCTTAAATGGTAAAATCTGATAAGGATTTAGTTCAACAGATTCCCAGATAATACTTGCCAAATTAAAGATATATATATATATATATTTGTCCTGCTGAGCAACAAGCTTCTTAGGTTGCATGTACATGAACATGTTAAAAGCCAAATATAGTATTCTCAAAGTTGTCTTTTTCTTGTCACAGATCATATACTTCCTTTGCTGGTACGACATATGCCATTTGACCGGTTACCGAACACTTGCACTTGAATGATCCTGTACGAAACAAGTGCACCTACCAACCTTTATCTGTCTTCTCTAGAAACCAGATGGTCTTCTTTTACTTAAACTGGACTGTGTATCGTGGCTTGTGTCCAAAGCTTCCATTTTTAACTTCCTAGAAAGAGTCCCCAGTCTCCTTTCGACTTCATCCTTCAAGAGAAAGCCTATCCATGGGCAAGATTAAAAAGGCTTTCATCATTGTTCTGAGACTTCTAGCATTAGCAGCTACCGTGGTGGCGGTGGTTATCATGGTCGACGCCCACGACTCTGCCACAGTTTTGAACTTGACCTTCACTGCTAAATACAGCAACACTCCCGCATTCAAGTGAGTTCTAAATCCAGATATTAGCATGATTATTGTCATTGTCTTTCTGTTTACAGTAACGCGGAGCAGGCTAATGTATTAGTAATTTAAATTTGCATGCAGGTACTTCGTGATTGCAGAAGCAATCGCAGGAGTTTATAGCCTGATTGTCATCTTTCTTTCATCCAAAAGCATCTTTTGGCACTTGATTATTATCATGGACATGGTAATCTAACCTTTAACCACAATTTTCTCTGTTTGTTCGAGTGTCTATTAAGTACATCTGTTGAAGGTGGTTAGTCGCATGGATTAAGTTAAAGTTCCAGAAAACAAAAGATTTGGATGTTCGAATATTTGCATGAAGCATCAAGAGAAATTACTAAAGACTAATTTTATGTTAGATCGTGGTTTCAAATGGCTTTTCACAAAACCTCCGCATGAGGTACTGGAAAAATGCTGTATTGAGATTTTAATGATTTTATGATCTGCAATTGCTGCAGCATATGTTGCATTAGTGGAAATTGCTATTAAAAAGGTACAACAATTATGATTTGCTTTTGGTATGTGTATCGGTATTTTTTATTTTTATTTTTGTTTTTGTGTATATGTATTAGTTTTTGTGAT
This sequence comes from Pinacopodium congolense, assembly GCA_028565735.1. Lineage (NCBI taxonomy): Eukaryota > Viridiplantae > Streptophyta > Magnoliopsida > Malpighiales > Erythroxylaceae > Pinacopodium > Pinacopodium congolense. The sequence continues at coordinate 14,953,453 of JAOXYD010000002.1, read as the reverse complement.
ATTGTTATTGATTTATGTGTTATTTTATAGGTTTCTATACTGGATTAGTATGTTGTCTTTTTTAGTTTTTGTACTATTTTTATTGATTTCGGTACTTTAAAAAACAAGAAACTAAAAAGAAAAATGCAAATAATACTAAGCTTTTGGGTTTTTGGGAACAAACTTTTCTTACATAGAAACATCATTTTTCAAGTAGGGGATATTACGAATCATTTTGTTCTTTTTACTATAGCTCCTTTTCTAATAAAATATTTTTATTAATTTTCAACTAAATCTTTTAGCATTAATAATTTTATTAATCAAATTATTTTTGTCAACTCCTTTAACAAAATGATATATGTGGCATGCAATGCAATTCTTGAGAAAAGTAAATTGGCGTACACATAAATGCAACGTAAAGTTTAACACAACAATGTAAAACTATTCACGTGATAAAAAAGTTCAATAGGAAGAATTCTCATGTGAGCAAAGTTGCATATGGTACGGTGAATCCAAGTTTATCACATTAGCAATGTGACATTATTGTGTTGTGTTCTTATGTGATGTGTTTATTACGTTATTTTATTCATAATTTTTTTTGGACGGTTATTTCAATTTATTAGTATATCACTTATCCTCTTTTATTCAATGGGTTAAGAAAATATTTTATTAGAAAAATCACAAACGTTGAAGATAAGAGGCAAAAATTTTAAATTTTCAATCATTAGAAATAAAATTATTAACTTTAGATTTTTATTTAAATAATGTAAATTGATTACTATAATTATAAGTTTTTTTTAAATACTATAATTATAAGCTAATCAAAATATCAAGGCCGAGATAATATTAAAATTTCATTAGTTAATAATTTAATGTGAGTATAAAAATCTACTAAATATTATGTTGATATATTTGAATTGGGATTTTTTTTAATTTTGTATTTAGTATTTTTAAATAAAAACGTTTATTAAATATTATTTTTATTTTAAATATATTGAACTAACGATGGCATGTTTATAGGTATAAATTTTGTTAATAAATTAATTAGATAGTTTTTGTTTTTTCATTTGTTCTTTACAATAGAAAATATTATATGAAGTGAGTACTAAATATATCCATTTTAATAAGAAAAAACAAAGAACTAAATTGCATGCAAAATAATAAAATTTTAACATTTTCAGTAAATGAAGTGATATAAAAATGAGGATATTAAAATAAATCAAAAGTCCTCCAATTATTATGTAAAAATGTTATTATTATTTTAAATTATAAATCAACTTACATGCATGTAATAATTGTATTTTAAAAAATAAAATTGATCCTAAATTAAAAAAATTAAAAATGATTTTATTATACTAATATTTACATTTGTATTGGCACATTTAAGGAGACATGAGTTATATAATATATTTGGTGTATGTATTTTATATGGATATGCAAATTAAGAGTCGTAAAAACCAAAGGGGCTTGGGCCAACGGAACAAGAGGTAAAATTGGTCTCCAACTCAGAAAGAGTAACATGAGGAAGGCATGGCAGATATTGTAAATATGATTGAAAATGATAATGATGGTGGTGGGTATATATTTACGTGCAGGTAACAACGGTGTTGCTGACATCGAGCATTTCTGCCGCGTTGGCAATAGCCCAAGTGGGGAAGCAAGGGAACAGTCATGCTGGTTGGCTGCCTGTGTGCGGAGAGGTTCCTCACTTCTGTGACCAAGTCACCATATCCCTTGTCGCTGGTTTTGCTGCTGCAGTTATATACTTTCTGCTGCTTCTCTGCTCTCTTTATGTCGTCCTTAGTCCTATATTTACCGTCAATCCGTAAATTATAGATATAGATATAGATATATCCCCATTGTCATAAGTTGTCCACACCTGGATCTTTTGCTCCGTCTCTGTCTGTTACTTAAATATGTGAAATGTACTTTGCTTATAGTCATTGTGTGGGTCTAATATTGTTGTTGGTTGTGGTTTTTAGTTGTAATTATTATATATTTATATTAATTTTTATATATTATCCTTAATTTTTATACTGTATTAATTTTTTTTTTTTAATTTTTGTGTTTAACAAAATAAAAAATCAAAACACAAAATCAAAATCACACCGAACAAGTTCTAAATTTATACAAAGTATTAGTTATTACTATTTACTAAAATTTTGACAGATAATTAATTATTTATCTATCTTTATAGGGAATCATTAAATTTATGAGATATATATATATATATATATACAACCTTACAACCTTAACAAACCATTTTGTTGACCATAATTAATCTTTCAAGTTAATTAAAAAACAGCATAAAAATTTCAATATATATATATATATATATCAGAACCTATAACATATCTAAACGTCACCCAAATCTAGTATAGTAGTATGTCCCACCACGCTCTCCCCAAAATAGCTCTCCCAAGATCACCACTACTTTGGTCCACAGTCAATCCCCAACTGCCCAATCAATGCATAGAAACCAAAAATAAGGACAACCATAAAATGTCTACATAAGTAGACAGCCACAAGCTTGTCGAATCACTTTAGCAACAAGATGTTGTATGGAGTTCTTAACTTCACGGTCCCTCTTTCTTCTACCTTAAGTTCCATATCTTCTTCTTCACAAAGACCTGTTAAGCTATCCACCGGGGTCAAAATCAGGTTCCAATGCGCCAATTCTAGCGCGGACGTGCCGTCGGCCACTGGTAAGTTCCTTTCTTATCTCGTTTCTCCATTTGAACGTAAACTTGATTACATGTTTTGATGTGAAAGTCGTTTGGAAAGTGACGATTGACCCATTAATAGAAGATAGGCGATGGGTGGGAGTGATTTAATATTCCAAAAGATTTAAAGGATTACGCTAGTTTGTCCAGAACAAGGACGTTGCTAAGCTCTTTCTAACATGAATTAGGTTTTGAACATGGATTTATGACAGAGAAGCTTCTAAACGATACTTCTGTAACTGGCGGTGCTTATGATTTTGAAAGAGCAACAACGTCTCTTACCGGGAAGTTGTTATCATCAACAAAGAAGGTGACCCTAATAAGGCATGGTCTAAGCTCATGGAATAAAGAGGGCAGAGTTCAGGTTTGTATCGTCTCTGCTGTGCAAACGCATAATCTATGAAAGTAATGTTGTAATTCAGGTCTCTGCTGCCTCCTTACACATCTGCATAAGACAGATTTTCTGGGAAGAAGGCTGTTCCTAGGGATTATTAACCTTGTGTGTGTTCATTAGCAGTCTATTCTCATTCTCAAGTCTTCTAGTTATTGCAGTCAGTCTAGAATGAAATTTTCTCTAATCCTTCTCATGTCTAAGCTTATTGCAAACACAGAATAGAAAAGCAAGTCATTATTAGCAATCATAGTGTTATAAAATGGTCCACTGGATTGGCAATGTGTTAGACAACCTTAGAAATTAATACAATGCAAGCGATAGTGGCTGACTTAACTTGGATATCCATATCTATCTATGTGCAGGGAAGCTCAAACTTATCCATCTTGACGGAGACTGGTGTAAAACAAGCAGAGAGATGTAAAAGGGCTTTAGCAAATATCCACTTTGATCAATGCTTTTCAAGCCCAATATCTCGTGCCAAGGCATGCTTACAAGAACACCCTGCTAAATTTGGTTTGTTTATCAAGTAACATAAATATGTTTCCACTGCAGTCCACTGCTGAAGTCATATGGAAAGGGAGAGAAGGGCCGTTGGTTTTCCTTGATTCACTGAAGGAGGCGCATTTGTATTTTCTTGAAGGCATGAAAAATGGTCCGTCCCTTTTTGTTGTATTCATTAGTTTGGTTTCAGAGCTTGAGAAATCACCTTTATCTTGAATTGTTTTTTGAACGTCGAAGCATTTGTATGTGTAGACGTAATTAGTCAATTTCCATTCGATTATTTCCTATAACAAACTCCTTTACAAAGGTGAACTTCAATTATGAAGAGTCAGTCTCTGCATGGCATGAAACTTGTTGAAATTAGTTAAAGGCTTTAAGACTAAATCACATTCAGCATCTGGAGGCAGTGGATGCTATGGAGAAATATCCGAAGGAGTACACAACATGGAGAGAAGATCCTGCTAATTTTAATGTGAATGGTATGTACCCTGTGAGAAAACTATGGGGGACAGCTAGAGAAGCTTGGAAGGAAATATTGCTTTCACCTGTGAGTTCTTTCCTCTCTTTAGTGAAGACTGTGCTTGAATGATAATTTGACTTGCATGACAATCTTTCATACTCTTCAGGGGGAAAACTTTCTGGTTATCACTCACAAATCAATCTTAAGGGCACTTCTCTGCACAGCCTTGGGCCTAGGCCCAGAGAGGTATGAGAAGATTTTTTTGTTCCCTAAAGTTACCTTGCAAATTATCATCTTTTTTTTTTCTCTTATCATTATTATATGTGTTTTTTTTAATAAAAAAGATCTTATGACAAACAGAAAACATAAAAAAATTATGATCACCAGTGTCCACTAACCACATAAGAACAGTATGAAGCGATGCATCACAAACGACAATGTCCACCAACCACATAAGACAAGTACGAAATCGTGTGATTTTACCGCATAAATACTTACAAAATGACCATCCAAAAGGTAGGGGAACCCATGTAAAACTGATTTTACTGTCCGAATCAAATTTTGCGCTCTAATAGCTTCAACAATGCATCCAAACTCGGCAAAGAATTGATGGATTTTGGCAAGACAAATTCTGCCTAAATATCCTTGTAAAGATATTTGAATACAGTTGTTTAGAACCTACCTGTTTTATAAGCATGGAATTTGGGTGGCCTTATAAGAAGTGGCTCCAACCCTTTTGTGAAAATGGGATTGCTTGTCATGCATTCTTCTCCTTCTATAAATTGACTGTCATTTTTTGACCGTACTTTCATCTGTTTAGGTTCCGGGCAACTGATGTGAATAATGGTGGCATCTGTGTATTCAATTTCAACAAAAAAGGAGAAGCCATGCTTCAATCCTTGAACATGACTGCGCATATGTATGGTGATCATATATATTTTTACTAAAATTTCTTCAAGACTCAGAATTTTCAGAAGGAAGGGAAGTTTTGCTGACCACCAGGCTAGGAAAGCAGTCATGTAGCAGGAATGGAGCGGTGACGAGCTGAGGAAGGCTAGAAAATCTGGATTGCATCTTATTTATGCTTTGTTTCCAATAATAAATTGAAAATCTCAGTCCTAAATTAGTTATAAGAAATGTGAAATTTTCATAATCTGGGGCAGCTTAATTTCCATCTTTATTCTATTTTTCTAGGTTACCTTCTTAATAGACTATAGTAGCGCTTATCTATTTATGTTTCATAGCTAATTGGTTAGTTGTAAATTTGTTACATATTTTACTAAAGACATTATTTATTCTATACATATTTTTTTAATTGATTAATGTATAAGATAAAAGTCCTTATAATAAATATATTTTATAAATGAAATTACGATGGAGATTATAATTATGATATTCATATTGTAATTAAGTATTGTTTCTAAATTATTCATAGTCATTGTTTTATTAAGATTAGACGTTAATAGAGTAGAAAGACTAGTATGTCATTGTTCTATTAAAATTAGACATTAATAGAACTGAAAAACTAGCATATGTTATGTTTTTCCTTATAAAAGAAGTAATCAATTTTATAGAATAAAGTATAAAAATATTTAAACAAACATATGGGTGCTTGTTAAAAAACATGTTTACTAAATTGGCTCGACATGAAAATTTTATATGCAACATTATTTTTGTATTTATAAAAATACTCATTGTAATAATTGTATAAGTGATCATTAGACTTAATATTATTAAAGTGAACTTATATGAGGATTGTTATGTTTTGATACTACTTACTACTTTTCTAACTATGGATAATTCACTTGTTAGTCATTGGATGTAATATAAACTATATAGAGATAGTTGAGTGATTAATAGAAGATTCGGTACCTTAAAATAATTAGGGAGAATATTCCTTATTCTCAATTAGTATTGATTTAAGAAATCTTTGACTAAGGTAAAATGATACTTTGAAAAATGTTTTCAAATATCATTAATAAAATTAATTACTGATGGTATAACACTAATATGATTTGACTCAAATAGAAAAGATACTAATTTCATACTCTATGTCTAATCGGAGCATTGCATGACAAAAGGATTGAATTATTAAAAAAAATTATTTACGAACAGGTTAAGTCAAAACTATTTTAACATTTATAATATTTAGACGGTCATGACATATTGTTAGATGTCAATCTTAATCTATGATTATAAATTGTTTAATTGGAGAATTAAAATGTAGCTTTAATTTATCTAATGCTAATTATAAATTATAATTATAATGTATAATCATTATTGATAAATTAAGAATTTAATGGGTCACACATATAGATCAACTCATGAGAGAAAAATTAATTAAGTTAGACTTAATTGTGAATTTTTAGAAAATTTAGGATCAAATATATGATATTTGATTATATTAAGATTAAATAATAATTATAATTAAAGTGAGACCTTAATTGCAATTATATTTAATTTTAATATTAAGAAAGATTGTGTGTTTTTATATATAAAAAAAGAGACATAAGAGGGTCTAGCACTTCTCATTTATTCCTCTCAATTATTGAGTTTCTCTGAGATTGGTTTGTAAATACTGTTAAAGGTTGGATATGTATGTGGCTAAAATAGTTCTTCCATTAAGATGCGAAAAGATGAAGACATGAATCAAGCTTTATAATAAAGTACAAATTTAGATTCATACTTTATTATATTTATAATTTAATCTTATTATAGAATATTATGATCTTTTCCTTTTCAGGAATCAAACAAAAATTATTTTTATTTTTTGCCCACTTCAGGATTTGATCGCCTCCTAATTTTCTAGTAGTAGTATTAGAACGATCTTTATTCTATAATTTAATTTAATCATATTATTATTTGATTGCTATTGAGCTAAATTTCTAGAATTAGATTTACAAGAATCTAAAATATTTAGATTGAATTCCTCCTATCTGTGCTTTGTGAAATTACTTTTCAATGTATATTTGCAAAAGGATTTCTGAAAATTGTTTCCAAAGTACATAAAGCTTTCGTTGTTCTTAACATTGATGTTTATGAATCTATTGTTTTATGATTTGTTTTTGGAAAAGCTTTTGAAAATATATGGGATGAGTATGTTGTATAATTTGGTTCAACATTAATATCGCTATTGATCTTCCACTCTATTTTTTGGAAATTTTCCTTAATCAATTTTGAAAACACCGAAAACATATATGCAATTGTTGGATTCCTGAAAAAACATTGATCTTGATTGTTGATTAATAATCGATAAGGCTGATGAAATTTAGGAGTAGGTTAGCGATCAAGAGGCTAAAAATTTGGCCATCACCAATCTAGATATCACCATAGATCTAGGATTTTCGTTGGTGATGGGAGTGTCATTTGATGGCTTCCTAGTTGTAAGTCGACTAGATGATGGTTGGGTAGTGATAAGCGATCTCAAGTGTTACTGCTGGCAGATATAACAAAAATGAGGTTGTTATGATTTAGTCATCGGTGGTGTGACAACGAGGGACGGTGGCAATGGTTGCCTTTTTACGATCTGGTGAGGATGGCGCTATGGCTACTTTATCTCTAATATAATCTTGTTGATTCACTGAAAATTCTTCTCATATTTCATGCTAAGAGGTTATCAAGAAAAAAGATAATAGAGTATAGAGAGAGAAAGCAAGGTTACAAGATGAAGATGTAACTGTATATTTCTCGTTCTTCCTATTCTATTACAAGAGCGACTATTATAACTATTGATATTGTTGAACCAAAGTGGTTCTAATCATGTGTTTTAATGATAACAAAATATTATTCCTACTAATGTTTGAGTTTTTGAAATGTTTATAAGATAGGTAAATGTTTAAAGTGCAAAAATATGTTTGTGGATCCAAAGGTAGAAGAGCTCAAGTATTAGAGGTTGATTAAATGATAAAGATCAAGTGTTGATTAAGCTTGAAGATCAAGAGAAGCCTAAAGATCAAGATAATGAAGATCAAGTTTAGAAAGAGTTTAGGGAAAAGGTTAAGTTATAAGTATCCTAAACTTAATCATAGTCAATGCTTTAAAAGGATTCTCACATTTGCATGATCATATATGCATATAGGTATATCGGAGTTGAATTGTAGTTTTAGTGATTAATTGAACTTGATTGTAGCTTTGACATATTAGGAATTGAATTAGAATGTCATTTAGGATATATATTGCATAATTAAGTTGAATTGTGATGAACTAATTTAATGTTGTTTATTAGTATGATTAAGTGCATTGAAATATTGTTTAAGTGTTGGTTATGTATGACTGAATTTGTTTAAGTCTAATTGTGTCGTGAATTTTGGTTTATGGAAGATTTAAGAATTGTTTGAAAAGTTTTTAAAGTTGGTTAAAATGAAAAGTTTTCATAATCAAGGTAATTCTTATGTTTTGAATTGATTGAAATGTTTTTATGATTTAAACAGCCTTGAATTAAGTTTTAAAAGTTCCTTGATGTCTTAATTAATGTTACACATTTGTTTGAAAAGTTTTAGAGTTAGTTTAGAGCTATTTTTCATGTTCTCTGGACATAAAATGACGTGTTGTTTATCCTTAAATGGCAGGCTCAATGGTGCCGTTTTACACCTTATTTCTAGTATCCTTAACAGCGGGCCGTTCATCTGTTAACAATGAATCCAGAGGATGTCGTTATGCGTTCAGACTCTAATAGCTAGTTTTCTCTTTCAGGCTTTTGTCTGTATTTCTCATTCTAATAGTTATTTCTTACTTCTAAAGACTCCAAATCTCTCCAACACTATGTATATCATTCATAAACAGATTAACATTTTTAAATGCCCTTCAAACATCATTACAAAGATTCAAAGCCTTATTTATTTTCTGTATAGTTTTTATTCAATCCCTATGTTCATGTTTTAAATTAGTTTCTTGTGCTGTAAAATTTATGTTTTCAGTTAGTTTAGATATAAACAAACCTCAGAAAGCTTTTAGTTGATTTTTTGATTCATTATTCCGTTTGTTTCAAGCTTTCAAAGACTTATACATCAAAATTGTCTCTGTTTTGGTGTAACTTCTGTGTTTTTCAATTTTAAACTCGCCAAACTATTTTTATTGATTCAAAATTATCATACACGTTTTGTTTAAGGTCTTAAGAGTGTATAGGATATTTTACTTCAATTTTGATTTTTTGTTTAAAATCATTTCTGGGTGTGAAAATTTATGTTTTTCAGTTTTCTTAAGGTCTTGGAAGGTTGCCAGTATTTTTGTTTCAATTTTTAAGTGAATATATTACTTGTTTGACCTTGATTTTTGTAGGTTGCTCAAAACTATCCAAGTTTGGCAGTCCTTATTTTGTGCTTGATTTAAATCACCTATTTGATATGCTAAATTTATGTATACTATTGTGATCTGCTTTTTGATGATAAATTGACATTGTAGTAGGTTTGTTGAATGAATTGCATGCCATTTAATAGGTCAAATTCATTGATACATTAGCTGAAAAATATAGCTTGCATATAGGTTACATATTTAGACATCTTTTATTGATATCAATTGAATCTGATTTTTTGAGGATTTAATTATGTTTTTACTGGGTAAAATTGTTTGTTTATGATCTATTGAAGTGTTAGGAGACTTGTTATAATTTTAGTTTGCCTTTAGAATTTTTAGAATTGGTTTTATTACATGTGGTTTAGTGAAACACCATAAAAGATGTGATTTGTAACTTAATTTTGGGGAATTGATTTATGTTGGCTGTTGATTATGGTATAGACTGCTCTTTACCTTTAAAATAAATCTGATAGGTTGCTCTTTACCTAAGATAATGAAGATTTGAATTATGTTAATCCTTATGTGTGAATTGGATTGGATTAGGCCTTAATTGTGCATTGACATTCCATATTACATTTATTGCATTTGAGCCATTGACTTGTGTTGATTTTGATCAAGGGTGTTATAAGATATATAAGCTTGGTTTAAAGCTCAAGGGAGCTTGGATTAGGGGATGTTCTTATATGACAAATATTATAATCTTTGGTTGTATTGGAAATGCTCCTTTTTGCCATAAAAGATTGTTGTTAAAGATTACTCTTCACCCTCTTTGTGAAAAGCAAGATTGATAGGTTACTCTTGACCTAGAACAAGATTGGTATAGGTTCTTCTTGACCTTGAATCAAGATTGTGTAAAGGTTTCTCTTAGCCTTAAATCAAGATTGCATAAAGGTTCCTCTTAGCCTTGATTTAAGATTGTTGTAAAGGTTCTTTCTTGGCCTTTAACCAAGATTATTAGTTAGTTAATTTCCAACAAGTAGTTAGAGAGAGGACGTAGTCTATCTTTGGGGTAGGCGAACCTCTATAAATCTTAATGTTCATCTCTTCCTTTATCTCTTTTATATTTGTGCTTTGTGTTTGCCATATTATTGATTGTTTTTTATCAATTGGCATAAGCATTATCATATCATTATAAGTTGAATTGTGGTTAAAGGATCCACCTTGTTAAAATAGGCCTTAGGGTATTTAAAGTATTTTATTTCCGCAAGAATTTTTAAACACCTAATTCACCCCCTCTTGGTTGCTTTAGGGCTTACAACCTTCACATTCATTCTCATTAAGAGAGAGGCATATCTCGTTATGTACCATGAAGCACATGATAGCTACTTCTCTCCTTCTGAGTCATTTGACTCGGATTATGCTGCTTTTAATGCTTTTTTTTTGTCTCTCCTTTCCTTCTTCCATTCCTTCTTTTCTTTCTTTTCTTCTTTTTCCTCAACTTCTTGTAGGTGTGGGCATTGCGATCTCAAGTGGAAATTTTCACCACATTTAAAGCACATTATGTTGGATAATTTATTCCTAGAGAAAGATCTTTTTTACGCATTGATACATTTCTCATGAACTTCTTGAAAAGTGATGATTCTTCATTGTCACTTTCCTCATGTTTTAAAGGCTACATTCTTTCTTTTTGGTATATCTTACTCTTCTTGAGTGTTCTTTATCCTCGTCTTATATGTTAGTAGCCAATAAGTTCGTCGACAGGGAGAGCATTGATATCTTTTGCTTCTTGAATTGTGGTCACCTTTTCTTCCCATGACTTTAGTAGAGACATAAGCATTTTCCTAACAAGCTCAACACTAGAATATGTCTTACTTAGACCTTTTAGAGCACTTATGATATTATTGAAATGAGCATACATAGTGGAAATGTTTTCATCATGCAACATTAAAAAAAATTCGTACTCATAAGTAAGCACGCCTATTTTAGTTTCTTTCACTTAATTTGTGCATTCTTGAGTGATTTTTAAGGTATGCCAAATATAATATGCAATTTCACATATAAAGATCCTATTATCTTCTTCCATACTCAAAGTACAATATAAAATATGCATAGCCTTACAATTTAAGGATGTCGATTCCTTTTTCTCAATATTCCATTCATTTTCTTTGTTTAGCGTTAGTTCGTTACCTGCAAGTTTGTAGGCATAATTTTGTTTTGTGATACCACATTAATAAATCGCTATTTTCACCCATTAAATAGCAACTCATCCTATTTTTCCAACACAAATAATTGTTTCCATCGAATAAAAGAGTTTAATGAGGAATATAGTCTTCTAGGTTAGATGAGGAAGTTACAGAATTTATAAAGTGTGCTATAAGATCTTTGCTCATCATTGGAATTAAAATTGTATGTGATCATTAGAATCAAAATTTTATATGAGACCTATGCTCTTATACCAATTGTTAGTCTTATATGAAACTTAAGAGGGGGGTGAATGAGGTGATAAATGTTCTTTTGCAAATCATACACACTTTATCAAAATTGAGGAAAGATAAACAAAAATTATTACAATACAAAAATAAGATGAAGTAAATACGTATCATTAAGAAGAATAAGGAAGAAATACACTACCAATTTAGGTTACAACTTACTCAAGTATAAGCTTCTTTTGTGGCTCAAGGATAACTTTCTCTCTTTTTTTTTTCTCTAAAGTTCAAGAATAACCTCACTAAAACTAATTAAAGAGTGCTTCACTTAGAAATCACTTTAATATGCTAAAAAGAGCTCTCAATACTCGATAGATACACAAAGACAAACCTTACTCAAATTCACACACTCAGTAAACACAAAAAAGCCTCAACAAACTTCTTAAACTGCTAAGATAAATTAGAATACTTTGATGTTTTTTTTCCCTCTTGCTAATTACAAATTTTTATACCCTTAATCCCTATCAATTAGCCATTACAACAGATCCTTAATGTTCATATGAATTAATGTCTTATTACCATTGTAAAAATATAACCATTCCTGATCTTCTACTATGTAATCTTGTCATTTGATTGACCGGTCTTCAATCAGTCGATCGATCCATATCATTCGGTTGACTAATGCTTATTCGATCGACCATTCCTCAGTGAATGGCAGTAACTAGACGATACGGGTCTTTTTTCCTTCAACATTCTTCATACATCCCTCAACTTTTCTCCTTTATCAGTCTTCATGAATTCTAATTAATTTCTGAAACTCAAAATATGCTCTGACTACTTTCTTCTAAAAACCCATCCTTTAAAACACTTAAACATAAATATTAGTAATATAGTAGTTTTTGTCATCATCAAAATAAGGTAGAACTACCTTTGGTTCAACAGTAAAATTAGTATAATGAAAAGCAAGAAATATAGAGAAAGGTGGGAGAAACATGATTAGGAATTCTTTTATTCCTTATATATATACAAAGGAGAAACAAGATTAAGAATTCTTTTATTTCTTATATAAAAACTAAGTGATTTTGTATTAACCAAAATTATGTTATTTCTTAAAAATAAAGTTATATATTGTTATATGGAAACAACATTGTTTTATAAGTTGCCTACGTGATTTTTATGTATCTTTTTTTAGGTCACGTCAAATTTTCAATGACAGAAACTGATGGAATAATAGAAATGGTGTCAAAAACAAACATATAGTACTTAAATAGAAAATTTTAAAGTTGTAGGACTAAATTAGAGAACTAGTTAAATGTTAAGGATTGAAAATATAGTTGTCTAGTATTCTGAGTTATCCTCGTGGCTCCTATGTATCTTCTATGTTAGACTTCTATTATCAGAAACTGAAAAAAGGACTGGATTAGTATCTAATACAACAATATATGACTTAAATAGAAAATTTTAAAGTTATAAGATGTAATTGGAAAACTAGTTAAAGATTAAGGATTGAGAATATGATTGTTCCATTTTAAAAAATAATTTTTCTAATTGAAATAAACTAATTTATTTAGTTAAATAAAAATTGGAAACAAGTTTCTAATATTTAAATTCCTATTTTAATGATTAACTTAATAAGAAAGTCATTATTCTTTTAGAAAAAAGTCATTACTCTTCAATGATTCGAATTATTTAGTACTTTATGAGAATGAGTTCATTTTATGCTAGAAAAATAATTTGTTTATTTTATAATTTCTCGATATCCACAATTAAACCTCTAATTCTTGAAAATTTGATTTTATGGAAAATGTCAGTTATAAAGAGGATATCCAAATTTCTACGATTTGTGGCATAAATGATACTCATCATCATTGTGTTAGCATAGTTATTCTAGATGGAAATGATGCTTGGAGAAGATCTTAGGTAATACGTTATTACAATTAATAACTTAATGCAAGAACTATATTTTGATGGTTGTCTACATGTCATAGAGGTTGAAGTTAAACATAAAACTTTACTTTTAACATTTCCATAATTAGAAAGTGAACTCTTGAGTATGCCTTGAACTTCAATATCACCAAATACAAGAACTTATAGATGGTCGATGATGTTGTTCATGAGAGAAATCAAAAGAAGGGTATTAATTAAGATTTTATTTCTTATAGGCTTCCCAATTAAAATAATTAAAATGATTACTTATCGAGCATCAAGACCCTTTTCACGTGAACTAGTCAACTCTATTCCTTCTAAGGTTTGTTATATATGAAAAATATGAATGTTCTGTTATGACAAATTAAGTATGTTGTAATGAACGAAGTTAATTGAGTTTGAGTTATGAATTAACATGCTTAATAATCAAACTTATTTATATTTTTATTAAATGAATTATGCATAAAATTTCATTTAAGTATAATTTGTTATATGAATGATGATTGAGAACATATGTGATCTTATGTTCATAAGAAATTGGAATTCTAATTATTTACTCTATGTATGTATGATATAACAATAACGTATATCTATAATATTTGTTTCTTATTATACAAAATTAGTATTTTAAACATTTAATCTATATATGTATGATCTCTCTCTCTCTCTCTCTCTCTCTCTCTCTCACACACACACACACACACACACACACACACACACACACTTTGATTTCTCATTGCTTCTACAAATAGAAATAGAAAAAAAGAAACTAGAGGTCAAACTACTAGATCGAAAAGAAATCGATAATTTTTATAAAACTAATTAAATAAAATCGGTTAAACTAGCCAGTTATTAAATTAACCATCAATTTTTATTTTAGATATTTTAATAAGAAATTTAATCGGTTGACTAGGAAGTTTCGAATTAACTCAATTAAACTGACTGGTATAGTTCAATTTTTAAAACCTTAGTCTAGACTAATTAATACCCTTGTAAAAATTGGAAATAGAGCTACATATTCCTCCGCTAAGTAGCTCAATCCATGCTCGTACACTTGTGCTTTGCCTTTGGGATTGGTGCTCTTCCTTACAACTTGCTTTACTCTCTTAGCCATGGTGGTAAATAAAAAAAATGCAAAATAATCAAAAGAGAGAAAGTAAGATGAATGAAGAAGATGAAATGATGAGATCAAGTGAAAAAGATGTGATTTGTGATGTTTTAGAAGAGAAATCTTAAAGATTAGGGTGAAAAAAATGATAAAGCTAGGGTTCTTAGGTGAGTAGGGGCATGTCTTTAAAGGAGGAAGAAAGGATTTTGGACAAGTCACCATCATGACTAGTTATGATCGTTACTTATTGGCTCTAACATTTTTTGTCACAATTGTGACAGAGGATTTTACCTCCTCTTAAGTCACAATCTTGACTTCCATGGCCTTTTCCAATCAATCTTCCAACATCCTTTCGCACCCCTAGTGCAATGGAAAACCACAAAACCCTACAAGTAAACATTAAGTACTCAAACAATTAAAATTTTTTAAAGAAAAACAAGTAAAGATAACTCAAAATCAAATTATAATAAGCACAACTATGAACTGACAAAGAAAAGCAAACTAAGGACATAACATGCTAAGTGTAAGGTCATTAACTTTACCATAACCAAATTTATCATGAAGAAGAAAAGGAAAGGAAAGAAATCACTTCCTTTTCTTCTGTGACTATTCTCAAGGTATAGCTTGCATCTATTCTGATTGACTTTAAATGTTTCACACTTTTTATTCTCCAATTCTAGAGCTCCATGGTCAAGCACTTAAAATAACTTTGAATAGGTCACGTTATCAAGACCTAAACTTTCCCAGAAACAATCAAATTCTTGAGTTGAACAACAACACCAAGTCACCACTCTTGAACTCCTTCTTCTTGATATGTGCATCATGTCACTTCTTCACTCTCTCCTCATACAACTTGGAATTCTTATAAAAATTGAATCTTAGCTCCTCCAATTCTTCAAGTTGCAATAATGTCTTCTCACTGGCCAACTTCCAATCCAAGTTCAACTTCTTAATCGCCTAATATGTGTTAAGGGTTAAATTTGTACTATTTTTAGATTCTATTTGATGTTAATTTAACCCTATTTTAGTGATTAAATGTTCTATTTATGTTTTATTATATTTACTTTGCATTAGGGAGCTTAAATATGAAGATTGGAGTCAAAATATGAAAGTTGTATAAAAAGTCAACTCAAAAGTTAACCTATAACGGCCCCTATGCAGAAGTACTGTAGACAGCCGTTGAACTACTGTAGACCACCGTTGAAGGAGTCAAAATTTGCATGCTAACGACAGGATGAACAGGTTACCGTTATAAGATGAATAGGGTGCTGGTATAGGACGGTGGGGAGCCGTTAATACATGTGCAGCAGCCATTTTTGACCCAAATCTTCAACATTTGCGGCTTGACTTCTTCCTCCACTTGTAGCTGTTCAATCCCTATATAAAGGGGCCTATCCCAGACATTTTAAGCATCAGTTGTAGGATCAAACACCTTAGTATTTAGATCAAAGTAGTCTTAGGTTTTTTTTCATTTCTTTCTTTTGTAATTTGAGTTTTTCAGGTTGTTTGAAGTTCCAGCAGCTGTAATCATGTAGTTTTGAGTTAGAATACCATCTGGGGATGTGATTTGGTTCATTATAAACTCTTAATTTCGTATTATTGTTGTTATTTTGAATTAATCAAAGTATTGTTGCTTAAATTATATTTATTATATACTTTGATTAATTGTTGTGCTTAATTTTTAATTTTAGTTAAGTTATCATGCTGAATCTGTTTCTAGGTGATTAATTGTGTCAATTTATGAATAATTCATATTAGTGACTTAATCATTTTTTTATTGAATGCTTAATGCTTTTCTTGAATTGATCACTTAAGATATTGCCATCAGATTATCTCGGATCTGACAGTCTCTACTTAGGTTATTAGAAAAGTTAATAAACAACGTGGTTTAAATTAATAAACTAACCAAAGATTGGTTGATCATGAGGGTGCTAATCTTAGATTAGGATAATTTAGGACTGGACTTCCTAACCTTTAAGCCTATTACCTAAGTTTGAGGTATAATCAAACCCCAAGATAGGACCAATAGAGATAATTCAGTGTCTTAACCATAGCGCTGCCTTGATTTAGAGAAGACCTTAGATTAAGTATCACTGATCCATCAATTAAATTATCAAACTACCAAAGTTGAATTGAATAAATTAGGAAAGCAATATTTAGCTCTTTTACAATAGATTGGAATTTTTTTAGGATTTTTAGATTAGTGTTTAGTTATTTATTTCTGAAATCGTAAAGCAGAGTGTTCTCTAGAAATTGTAATCCGATTGACCTAGTACTTATATCCTATAAACTCCCTCGTGAGATTGATACTCGAAGTCTTAAATATACTTCTCTTTATTACTTGATTCGACCGATAAGCTTGTCGAATGTTGGTCTCGATTTAATTGTTAAATAGTGCATTGAAAGATAAATTAATTTGAGCTAATTTTGTATGTGGCCAATCACAATCAACTTTTTGTTACCATTGCCAAGGAAGTTAATTGTAATATTAAGGATATATCAGTGCCAATTACTCTATAGTTTGTTTGATTAATTGTTATTCTTAATGTTTAATTTCAGTTAAGTTGTGGTGCTTAATGTGTTTATGGATGGTTAATTGTGTTAATTTATGATTAGTGAATTAATCTTTGTTTATTGAATGCTTAATGCTTGTCCTGAATTGATCACTTAGGATATTGCCTTCAGATAACCTAGGATCCGACAGTCTCTACCTAGGTTATTAGAAAATTCAATAAATAACGTGGTTTAAATCAATGAACTAACCAAAGATTGGTTGATCATGAGGGTACTAGTCTTAGATGAGGATAATTAAGGACTAGACTTCCTAAGCTTTAAGCCTATTACCTAAGTCTGAGGCATAACCAAACTCCAGGACAGGACCAATAGAGATAAGTTAGTGTTTTAACCATAGCACTGCCTTGAATTAAAGAATACCCTAGATTAAGCATCACTGATCCATCAATTAAATCATCTACCACCAAAGCTTAACTGAATAAATTAGGAAAACCAACCTGTGACACTGTTACAATAGATTGGAATTTTTCTAGGATATTGTAGAGTAGATTTTAGTAATTTATTTCTTAAATCATAAAGCTGACAGTTCTCTAGATAATTGTAATCCAATTGACCTGGTACTTACATACTATAAACTTCCTCGTGGGATCGATACTCGGAGTCTTAAATATACTCCACTTTATTACTTGATTCAACCGGTATACTTGTCGAATATTGATTTCGAATTAAATTGTTAAATTGTGCACGAAAAATAGATTAATTTGAGCTAATTTTATATGTGGCCAACCGCAATCAAACACTCTATAAGTTATACTAATTAAAAAATAAAGAGAAAATATACCTTCTTCTAATTTAGCATCAAAATTATCCAAATTATCTATAGTGCTCAAAATAAAACATTTATAACCAAAAAATTTAAAATAACTCACCTTTAGTTTCTTCTTATAATAAAGTTCATATAAAGTTTGATCTATGTAATCCCTTATATAGATCTTATTGGATACATGGCATAACCAAGCAACAGTTTCGCTTAAAAATATTTAGGAACATAATTTTCATTCAATATGGTTCTAACTATCTCTTGAAAAGTTCTATTTGTCCTCTCAATAACTCCGTTTTTTAAAGGGTTCTAAAATTTGAAAAGTAATGAAAAATGTCATTTTCTTCACAATATACATTAAAAAAATTCATTTTCAAACTATTTACTATGGTCACTTTTAATTGCAGTAATCATGTAGCCTTTTCTAATTGAAATATTTTTGAAAATTTAACAAAATATCTAAAACTTTCATCTCAGGAAAGAAACATAACCCACGTAAATCTAGTATAATTATTAACAATCACATTTGCATACAATTTATAACCTAATATTGCAACTCTAGATGGTCTAAACAAATCCATATCCAATAATTCTAAAGGTGTAGAAGTTATTACCACAATTTTCTTCAAGAATGAAGTCTTAGTTTGCTTGCTCATTTTACATTCATCACGCATCTTGCCTTTTCCTTACTTCATTTTAGATAGTCCATTGTTGCGTTGGTTAGGTGACTTTAAAATTGACGGGTATTCAAAATGAGTTTTACTTTAAAACCAATGTACTTTTTAGGCAAGTGCACCTATTGCAAAAGTAATAAAGTGGAGTAAAATTTAAAACTCCGAGTGTT
>JAOXYD010000002.1:14897137-14913060 GCA_028565735.1 Pinacopodium congolense | reverse complement strand
TAAAAATAAATAATATTATTTTAAACATATAAAATTTTAAAAAATAATATATAATGTTTTACAAGATACATACTTTTTGTACCAGACATAAATCCAATTAAATTAATTTTTTAACTATTCCCAAATTATGATATGCATATATATATATATATATAATTAAATGTATAGATTTTTTTAAATTATAATAAAGAAATTTTAAATAGTTTTTATGATAAATATAATGCCTTATTAAGTTTTAAATTTGAACATTTTAAATTGGAAAATATTTTTGAATAATTTCAAATTGTAGAATAATATTATAATCTTATTGTCGAATTTGAAATTTAAAATTATTTCAACTATATTTTAATTATATTTTCAATAAAATAAAATTTAATTATTCAAATATATATAATTAAAAAATTATTTATAAATGAAAATATAATTTAAATTGAAATTATTCAAAATTTTTCACAATATTAAAAATATTAAATTGTAAAATTTCAATATATTTTCAATTTAAAATATAATTAAATAATTTAAATATAATTAAAAATGATTTATAATTAAAAATATTCAATTGTAAAATATTTTTGAATAATTAAAAATTATATAAGAAAATATTGATGTATTAATCACTTGTTATTTTTATAAGAAAATTTCAATTTTATCTAAATTTAATAAATTTTAGAAGGTTGGTCACTAAATTGAAAAATTTTCAGAAAATTGTTCACTAAATTGAAATTTTTTTAAAAGATTATTCATTAGACTAGTTTCTCCCTATCTACTTTATGTTTGCCTTTCCCCTTTCTTCTTGGAGAGAGAGAAGATAAAAGGAGGGGGCCTATAAATGAAGAAGGAAAAAGAGGTGGGGAAGGGGCCTATCTACTTTCATAAACCCTATAGATTTGAGGTGGAGAAGGGACTTATGTATTTTCATAACCCATACGGATTTGACTTTATTTGAATTAAAAAATTTTAAAGATAAGAAATGCGTTCGTTAATGATGACGTAACACTTTTATTATGTGAATACTAACGTGGTAAAGTACGTTTGCCACGTCAATAGTATCTTAACGAAATTAACATTTTTATCAATCGAAAACTTTTAAAAGATTGTCATTCAACTAAAAAAATTTTAAAAAGTTTGTCACTTATATAACTATTATTCCTATATAAAATATCACTATATTAAACAAAATATACCACCATATTATTTACAATATACCACGGCATTACAAAATTAGCTAATATATCATACAAAAATTACTACTACAACATACAAAATATACTATCATAAAGACATTGGAATAATTTACTATTTTTGAGTAGATGACATATTACAATAACATGTTCATGTTCTTCAATTAATTATTTTGTTGATCTATTTTGAAAATTTGTCATGGTAGAGAGAGCTATCTCACCATCGATGGAAATTGAGAATAGGGTGAGGAAAAAGGTAACATAAAAGGTGGGTCTTTGTTGATTGCTATAACACAATTTATTAAGGATATGATATAAAATATTTCATCAAGTTTGATATTTTGTCTGCAAATGCTTACCTTTGAGAATGTGAGAAAATGAAGTTTAAGTACTATTCTAATTGTCAAAGGAACATTAAGAATCAACACATTCTAACATGTGAACTATGATGTTAACAAAGCACAAAGGACGTATAATTGTTCTATTTTATCTCAATGTATTGCATTTTGTTGATTTACTATGGAGGTCAACAAAATTACTCTCTAATGACCAAATACTCAGAATCTTACATCAATTTAAGTCTAACAAATTAAATTATCATTAATAAAATATCCTTGATCCTATTTGAGAAAAATAATGATGATTAACC
The DNA here is from genome assembly GCA_028565735.1 of Pinacopodium congolense. NCBI lineage: Eukaryota > Viridiplantae > Streptophyta > Magnoliopsida > Malpighiales > Erythroxylaceae > Pinacopodium > Pinacopodium congolense. Next base: position 14,911,230 of record JAOXYD010000002.1, on the reverse strand, counting down.
ATATGTTCATCAACTTAAAAAACCTCCAACTAAATTGAAATAAATTTTCCCAATATTTAAAAATTGTTCAAAGATTAACTTTTCTATTTTTACCAACATCTGTTATATATAAACTCAACATTATAATTAGAGAATGTGCTACAATCTTTGTAATCGATAAAGGGGAGAATGTGGGGAGAATGCGTTACAAACTCAACATTAAAGTATATTTAATCAACCTCTTCAATAGTATTACAACAACATTGCATATTCTCATCAAGTTAGACATAGAATAGGTTTCTAGTGTCATTTACTTGCACAAATAGTTACCATTATAAATCTAGAGATGAAAATGGTAAATGGGAATAATTGCCTAATTTTGTTACTAACTAGAGATGACAATAACAAGTAGGAAGGAAACCTTCTATTACACGAATACACCAATAGAAATGCGTGGGAAAAAACTCAGAGATGGTAACGACAAGTAAAAATAGTTGCTTGATCGTGTTGTTTAGAAGACATGAAAAATTTATGGTTGTGTGGTTGGCTAGTCGCCTATTCTATAAATATACTTTTCTAAATTTGTGGGCGCCTCCGCCGAGAAAGCAAGCCTACTTTCACTAGAATGAGTAGTTTTGGCATCTAAACTTATATGGGGAAGGAAGTGGGAGATGCTTTCTTGGAGGAGCTTACACCGACGAATGTGGAACTGCAAAATCAAAATTCCTCCATATCTTCCACTAAAAGTCTAGAGCTCACTTGCTTTATTCAACGGTGATCTCAAATGTTACATTTCAAAAAAAAAAAAACTGGTGACCTCAAATGTTAATTAACTAGTGCAACAAACTGCAGTTTGTGTTATGCTCATTATGACTACATCTTTTTTTTTTTCCCCCCATAAAAGGAATCAGAATAAAGTCAACTACACTTGTCATGTTCGGTGTTTGCAAGGGGAAATACGTAATTTAAATATTTTGGATGTGTAATGAAGCAAAACTCATCCATATATACATAACCTTATGGTGATATGAAGAAGACTTTCTTGTAAACGAGTTGGTCCATTGCTAGAAATTTACGGTAATTAAAAGTGTTGAAATCTTTACATTTTTCGTAATATATACGAAAAAAACTTTCTTGAAAGACTTTTTAAATGGTTACATCTCTAGTTATTTATCTAAGCAGTGTTTCCTGTTCATATTAGAAGATGTCTCAAACTTTTTTGGGTTAATGAAGAAAGGAAAAAGCTTTTCGAAAAGAAATTATGGGATTATCCAAAGAAACAAAAGAAGACAGAACATATCTATTTTTCCGGCATGCAATAAAAACTCCATGTGGGTCTGTAAATGGTTTTACCTTTTCGATTTGCTCTTGATTATGTTTGAAAAAAGTGGTAATTCTAATATGAACTTATTAAAATAGATTAAGAATGCTTTGGCAACTACAATAGCACAACTAAGAAACATGGTGGGGCTGGTGGTGAAGTAGACTAGTAGTATGCATTACTCGGTCCTCAATTATTTATACTTTCTTCTTTTTCTCCGGGTAATTCATGCTTGGAGCTGACACCTGACCATCCGGAGAAGAGAGTTATGGCAAAGGATTTTGTGAACGAGTCAATTCACTATAATGAGCCCTTAAATACGCTTTTTTCCAACAAAAAAAAATTGATATACACGTAAAAATGCGGTAATTATTATGTTGTTGCAAAATGAACCTTTTCTTTGAACAACTACACAAACACATGCAAATGAAGATTAAATCGGAATGGAGAAAACTGTTGTGACTATGGAATCTACTAGCATAATCATATTTAAAAGGAAAGTGCCGCAGAAGACGCCAAGTCTCCACGTTGATGTATGTTTTATGTAGGGTACTAGTAGCGGAAGGATGATCCAAAACGTGGCAAAGAAAGTGAGTCCACTTAGAGCCACTTTGCTTCGTGGAACCAGATATTCATCCATATACACGTAAACATTATGTCCAATATATATATATAAAGAATTCAGACTTGCAATCGGAAAGAAAAGTGGCAAAAAAAAAAATCTAAAGTAATTCGTTGTGAAACTTCCAGCTGCCTGTGGCCTTTTCATTACACTCCTCCCATTCATCGATCATATTCCATTATTCTTTCTCTTTATTCCACACGACGAAGAAATGACACGGTAATGGCCCAGGCAAATTTTGCTTAGTTTATATGAAAAATCAGATTTGTAGAACTAGCTGTCAATGAAAAAGTACAATCTTACTAAAACGTATCTTTGTTCATTTCTTTCTGCCTTCAACATACATGGATTTGTAGTCAAGTTCCTTTGTTATTCATATCTTTTAAATTCAATTAGTTGATAACTAAGTTTTCCTTGACATTCAAATTGATGCATATAAGATTATAAGCTATCCTATTTGTGTCCTTCGAGAGGTTTTCCCTTAAGATTGGTTTCATTACAATAAAAATAGCTTTTGACAATACGTAAAAGTATAGATAAGAGTATAATTATTATTACTTTTTCATTAAAGCAATATAATTTATGTCATTAAATAAAGTGACGCTTTTTATCTATTATAACTTTTTTAGTAAAGCAATATAATTTATGTCATTAAATAAAGTGGCGCTATTATAGATAAAAAGAAACCAAAGTTCTTGATTAGAAAATGAAATAAATATTGATGTTTCAAATTTTAATTAAGGTAATAGAATAACTTCAAACTATAGTAACAATGTTAAATATATGTAGCAACGATTTGAGTTTTTATAAGGTAATGAATTGATTTTGTTTAAACAATGATATTTGTCAACAAAAATAATAGTTTATTGTAAAAGCAAACCCTTTTTTATTGAGTAATAAAAAATTATACATATATTAATATTTATAAATGCAATAATATATAGTATTAAAAGTAACTACTATATCTAAAATATAATAAACAGAATATATTAATGTATGCCATATACAAAATACATGTAAAACTCATATCATTGGCTTTTCTATTCACTTGTTTTTATAGTCATGTATAGTAGAATATTGTAGAGAAAACAACTATTTAGTTCATGGTAGTCTATCTTATTTGCCATTCTTTAGCATCCTTTGCCTCCTAAATGCTCATCCTATCAAATGGCTTCTTTATGCCAACACTTAAGTTTTTGTCAACAAACATCTTCCTTAGCTTTTCCAATTCATCTTTTAATGAACTCCACACTATATATATAAAACAAGGTTCCAACATTGCTTTTAGTATTGGGATGATAAACATAGCTGCAAGGTAAGGTTGGTTCTAGTACTTCCATCCAAATTTATTTCTTAGATATGTAAAAGAGAAAAAATGGGGATAATTAAAGCATATAAGCATAAATAATCAAATATTGGAATTTCAAACTTTACATGAATTATATAAGTAGCCAGTCAATTTTCACATAAAAGAGGGGCTTCATTTTCTTCCAAGTCCTCCCTCAAATGTTCTCATGGTTGAAGCAGGCAAGCCAAACACAAGGCAATAACCTGGTAATACTAAATGTTTATAGTTTTGGTTCAAAACTTAAAAAGTAAACTAAAATTAATAACAACTGACAAGTCAATGGACTTTATGCAAGAGGGATAGAAGCTTTGCCATGGCTTCCACTCCATTAACATATCTTTGTGCTTTCTCCTATAACTAATCACTACTAGATTTTATCAATGGAAAAGATGAATAAGAATAATGTAGAATGTATTTAAGTGCATAGTTAAATCACATTGCTAATATCTAGCTTATCTTATAATTAACTAAACATTAGCTGAGTAAGCTATGATTTCTTATCATCTCTATCAAAGTTTCGAAGTGATGCATGTTTAAGTGCATTTAACTTAAGGGAAGATTAAGTTTTGAAAAGCTTTCCATGAAATTCAAACTAACGACGTACAAAAGGAATAAATACATGTCTACTAGAAATAGTTGTTGCTAACCTGATTTATTGAACTTGTTGCTTTTGAACTAATAGCATAACCTTACTCGTCAAGTTGTTTAACTATGAAATGAAAATGGTTGTCAGACTTTGATTACTGGTCTAACTTCAACAGGGCACAAGCAAACAAAATTAAGTAGAAAGTACTTACAGAGGGTTTCACCAATTTGTAAATGGATTTAAATGAGGCAACTAAATAAGGTACCTACAATTATGCCATGAGAAATGAGGTGGAAATATTTTCTTTATATAAACACAAATAATATTATGGTTCTAGTACTTTAATGGATTGTTTATATCATTTTAATTTTGATGTTGATTTTGATGTATCTTTGTTTCATGTTGACCATATTATAAAAAGTAAATATAGTGCACATAATGAGTATTTAGCTTTTTTATGGCATATAAGATTAGGTCATATATCCAAGAAAATGGTACAAAGGTTAGTGAAAAATGAAATCTTATTTCAATTGGATTTTGTTGACTAAGACATATGTGTGGATTGCATTAAAGGGAAACAAACCAAACATATATCAAAGCATCAAATCACAAAAAGTAGTGAACTACTTAAACTAACACATAATGACATATATGATTGTTTCGAAGTTCCCTTTTGGGACGACGAAAAGTATTTCATCACTTTTATTGATGACTTCTCATAACATAACTATATATATCTGCTGCATAAAATGTCTCAATTCGTGGATATCTTATAAGTGTTCATTAACGAGGTAGAGAGGTACCTAGATAGAAAAATGAAAATAGTGAGATCGGATAAGGGTGGTGAATATTATGGTAAGTCTAATGAAAGTAGACAATGTCCAAGTCCATTTGTAAAGTTTATCATAAGTTGAGGCATCTGTGCATAATACATAATGCTTAGAACTCCTCAATAAAATGGTGTAGTTGAAAGATGGAATCATAATCTTATAGATATAGTTAGAAGTATGTTAAGTTATATTACTGTATCTTTATCATTGTGAATGCATGTATTAAAGACCGCTACGTATCTATTTAATAGGGTTCATAATAATGTAATTCCTAATCTGCTTTATGAATTGTGAATAGGAAAGAAACCTAGTTTACGTCACCTACACACTTAAGGTTGCCCGATAAAAGTAAGGATATATAATCCACATAAAAAGAAGTTTGATGCGAGAATTATTAGTGGTTATTTCATCGGTTATCCAGAAAAATCAAAAGAGTACAGATTTTACTGTCCTAACTATAGTATGAAAATAGTTAAGTCTGGTAACATCTAGTTCATTAAGAATGGTCAAATTAGTAGGAATGAAGAATCACAAAAAGTGGATATTCAAAAGAGTCGAGTTGAATCTCTTCCATCAAGTGATATTTTTCCAATTGTTGTATCACGATTATATAACATACCCAAACAACAAATTAATATTGTGAACCCATAAATTGAACATATTAATATTGGACTGGATAATAATGTAAAAGTCACAAATGAACAAATGATGCCACAAGAAATAATGTTACAAAGATCTGTAAAGCAAAGAAGATCAGCTATTTCAAATAAATATAAGATTTATTCACTTGAACATGAATGCGACTTGATCATTGATTAGGATTCAGTCTCATTAAAACAAGTTATGGAATGTAGAAATCCTGAAAATTGGTTCAATGCTATGGAAATGGATGATAATAAATTCTAAGAATTAGTTATGTTGTCAGAATATGTAAAGCAAGTGAGTTGTAAATAAGCTTTTAGGACTAAACATGACTTACAAGGCAATATTGAAAATTATAATGTCAAACTTGTTGCCAAAGATTACAGTCAAGAGGATGTCATTGACTCTAAAGAGACATTCTCTCTAATATTAAAAAAGGACTCTTTAAGAATTGTTATGACTTTAGTAACTCATTATGATTTAGAATTTCACTAAATAGATGTAAAGATTTCCTTTTTAAATGGTGATTTGGAAGAAGCAGTGTATATGGATTAATTAGAAGGCTTCTTACCTACAAAAAAGGAACATTTAGTGTATAAATTAAAGAAGTCAACATATGAACTGAAACAAGTTTCCTGATCATGGTATCTCAAGTTTAATGATACCATTACATCATATGATTTTGTAGAGAACACCATTGATCGGTGTATCTGTATGAAAATCAGTGGGAGTAAGTTCATTATATTAGTCCTATATGTTGATGATATTTTTCTTACTTCTAATGATATGGCTTTGTTAAGTGATGTAAAGAATTTTTTGTCTAATAATTTTGAAATGAAAGATATGGGTGAGGCATTTTATGTGATAGGAATAAAAATATTTTGTGATAAATTATAATAATTGTTAAGATTGTCTTAGAAAGATTATATTGAAAAAGTATTAGAGAGATTTAAAACGAAAAAGTGCTCTGCAGGGATTGTTCCAATTTAGAAAGGGGACAAATTTATTGAAATGCAGTGTCCAAAGAATGGTTTAGAATATAAGGCTATAGAGTCTATTCCTTATGTGTCAGTAGTTGGGAGCTTAATGTATGCTTAAATATGCACTTGACCAAATATTAGTTGTTTTTAATTGAAATTTTGGGACAATATCAAAGTAATATAGTACGGACCATTGAAAAGTTGCAAAGAAAGTATTTAGATATTTATAAGGCACAAAGGATTATATGCTCATATACAGAAAGTCAACCCATCTAGAAGTGATAGGTTACTCGGATTCAAATAATGCCAATTATGTAGTCTTACGGTAATCTACATTCAATTACATGTTTCTATTAGTCAGAGGAGCAATTTTATGGAAAAATGGAAAGCAGTCCGTGGATTGTGGTTGTAGAACTTTATCTTACATCTTGACATTGTCAACAATATAGTTAGACAGTTAAGAATTTATTGTGATGATTCCATAGCAGTTTTTTTCTCTAAAAATGACAGGTATTCAAAAGATGCAAAACATATGAATTTAAAGTATTTGCCTGTGAAGAAGAAGTACAAAAATATAAAGTGTTAATTGAACATATTAGACTGATATGATGATAGCGGATCCTTTAACTAAAGGATTACCGACCAAAACATTTATTGGCCATATTGAATGGATGTGCATTATAGATAAGTCGTTATTATCATAATACTCTGACATGTATATTATGCTTGTCTTGCTTGAATTGTGTTGATACTTCAGAATTCAATTATAGTTATGTTTTTGTTCATTTCCTTATTATTCACATCACAATGTATACAAGTATTATTTTTATGTGATAATAATTATAAAATTACTCACTTAAAGTTTCATGAGTTAGGTTAATCATGTGATACATGAAAAGAATCATGTTATTGAATAACTTGTGACCATTATAATCTGATCATTTTAATTTAATTAAGGATGACTTGATAGATTTAATATGAAGGTATACACTTGAAGTTTTGTTATTTAATCATAAAGTCGGAACATAGGTCAAATGAGAGATTGTTAGATTAATTCTTAAATAGGCCATGTAACTTAATGACCTAAGTCCAATAATAAGAATCCAACATAATAGTTATTTGGTTATAAAGAATATGGACTCACATGTGTCCAACTGACCCTTCATTTTCCCTTTAAAATAAAAGAATAGCAGTTTCAATTTTAATTGAGACATTAACATCACTTTTCTAACCATCGTGAAAATACTGAAAGTAAAAGGCAGAGAGGGAATAATTATTTTGCAAATTCTGCAACTATGGATTTAGATTTGGATTTAATTCATGTATTTGCATGTGATTATGTTTGCTTGATCCATAAATGTATTTACGCTTACTTCTTCTCATTAAGTCATCTCCTTGTTAGTCACTTCAGTTATGGAGACTTGATGGGTAGTAATCACTTCGAAAAAGGTTGTTTCTTTTCTTAAAGAGTCTTTTTTGGAGGCGCTTCAAGCATGCCTTGGCTGGAAGTTCGTGAACTATGATCACACCATCTGTTGAACAAGACCTTGCAGTCCAAGGAAATTGTAGTATGTGTAATTATCCATTTAGTATGGTTATTTCATTTGTATAAATTTATATATATCTTACCATATTTTTTCAAAGGTATATAATTATATATATAATATTATATTACTCTTAAATTTATATATAGTATGGTTATTTCACTTGTATTAATTTATATATCTGTTAACATCTTTTTTTAAAGGTATATTACTCTTATATATATATATATAATATAATATATTACTATTATATATATTGCTCTTAACATCTTAATATTCATAAAAATTATTTTAAAGGTCACAATTTAAAATAGCTACAATTTTACGTTGTTTAAAACTTATTTAAAATAGCAACAATTTAAGATGTTGCATATATATAATTTTAATGTAACACTTTTTTAAATTTTGTTATCCTTTTTATTGTATAACAACAAATTATTATTATTATCATTGCTTCATAATATTATTAAAAGCAACACTTTAAATTTTTTTATATTGTATTATTTTTTAGCAACACATTTTAAAATTGTTTTAAATTTATTGTTGCTTAAAGCTCTTTTTATTGTGCAATTTACCCCTTAATGGTATTAATATAGTACAAATTACTTTTTTAATATTATTTTTATTGATATTTTATTAGCTAATTGTTAATTTTGTTAATATTTTATTAATTAATCGTTAATTAACTATTAAGAGGAAATTAATAAAATTTTAATAGAATTAGTGTAAAAAGAGTAATTTGTCTCATTTTGCAAACATTAAGAAGTAAATTACAAATTTTTTAAACGTTAGGAGGAAAATTGTACAATTTTTACAAATATTAAGGAGTAAATAATATATTTAAAAATGTTAAATGATAAATAATATTTTTTTAAAATAGGAGATAAATTGTATCTTTTACCTATTTTTGTATAATTTTTCTAAATATTATTAGTATTATTAACTGATTCAGTCAGATTCTTGAGGCCTATATCTAGGATTAAAGATATAATACTAGGCTATCATATGCTTGCTTTCGGAGACTAACCTTGAAAGAATTGCAAAACCAACTGTTAGAATATTTTCCAGTGTTATACCAAGCGAAGTTTGATTTCAAAGGAATAGTGACAAAGCAATGACATATAATTATAGGGTTCGAAGTCGAACCAAAAATAGTTGAACTCAAAAGAAAGAAAAATAGAGCAGCTGGCTCTAGAGCTTCACCGGCTAGGGTTCGTCCTAAAGGGGTCGCAAAATGAGCATAGCAGACAAGAGAGAGCATTGTCTGATTAGGGTTCCTTATTTTCTATCTTTATAGATGGGCTTTCTGGAGAATGGGCTACGACCCTCAACGAGTCGGACCTCCTCCACATCTGACTCCACTTGGCAGGATCCATTATCCTTAGGTCTAAGAGCTTATTACAGGGGGCCTGTTCTGAGGCTTAATAAATAACGCCCAAGACTCGACCTTCTCACCCTTTAGCTGAAAGCATCCTTCTAAGAGCTTCTCTTTTCTGTTTCAATTCTGTTGTAGACAGCCTGCCTACATATGTAGGCCTCTTGATCACTAATAAGGATGCATAAACGCTACATATTTTTTATTTCTTTTTATTTTTATAATGGAGCAAACAATTTGGGAATCTTCGGCAAATAGAATGGTGGGTACGTACATGTATAACGAAACGAAAAGAAGACAAAGTTGTGAGAATAATTTTAATGACTTACAGTGAAGAGTTTCCTTTTGATTGTTTGTTTGTTTTTAATTTTATAAGTTGAGCCAACCGACCAAATAGAGATAATACATAAGCAGTAGCAATTTAATCACTAATTCCGTGTGGGATGTTTGAAAATGGTAAATGTGTGGGTGGGCATTTGTTGGAGGAGGTAGGGAATAAGGGAGATGGAATGCCCTGTCATTTTCCCTATCCATATGTTTCAAGCTGTTGAAAAGTAACAAAAAACATTGATTTCCCTTCACTATTTATTCCAATGCTATTAAATAATTATAGCTCTAGTTTGAAAAATCGTATTATATAATGTTCTATTAAGTTTTAGTAAAACCTTGATTAGTTGGAAACATCGTATTACAATGTTCTATTAAAAATGTTCTTTTTGTTTTTCATTTTTGTTTTTTTGGTTACTTTTTCCCTTCTCAAAGTGGTTCAAATGGTCTAGGACATGCTCATCAAAGTGGTTCAAATTGTAGTTAGCAAATAATTAGTGGAGGCAAATGTTCAATTAAAAGGATGATTAATTGAGTTATAAGTTGTAGTTCACATATTTTTATATTAATTATTGTGTTTTCTTTTTTGATTTTGTACTGTATTGATATATTTTTTTTATCAATTTTTGTATTAAAAAAAACAGAAATCTAAACCAAAAAATAAAACTAAAGTAAACAAGCCCTAAAAGAACTCAAGAACCAACCCGCTAAGCTACTAGTGCGTCAGAGGAGACCAAAAAAAAAAGGAAAAAAAAAAAAGAAGAAAAAAGAGCCCTAAAATATACTGTCTGATGCACCAAACCGTTGTTTTCGTCAAGAACGTTGGTTTGCAATTGAAGATAATGCCAGCTCGTAACCAGATTTAATACAAGCGCAGCGGATGCCAATGTCATAACATTTCTTCAACAAATATAATGTCCAATGGCCCATGAAAGAGAAATAATTTATTCAATCTTCCAAAATTTTTCCGCAGAAGAAAGAGCTTTTACTCAAGGGTAAGAAGCCTAGGTACAAATCCAGTAAAAATAAATATGAAGACAAGAATAAACCGTACTACGGCATTAACCCGAGACTACCGATCCTACAACAACCATCAGTTTAATAAGAACGCTACTTGCCTCATTTGAAATGTACATTGGACTAATAATGAACTTCTTCAAGCGTATAAAAGTGAGCAAGTTGTAGTCCCAAAGTTCCCAGAGGAGGCTTGTCACCATTTTTGGCATCTCGTTCATGGAAGTATCTCCTAAGCAGCTACCGCAACCTTTTCTTGCTTCTTAACAGCCATGGTTTTGGGCTTTGAATCTATCTTCAATTCCGGCTTCTTAATTCCTTGAATATCAGTTATTCTCAACTGAGTCAGTTCCTGCAAAATGGCAGATCCATGGTTCAAGAGAAATGAGAACTAATATATATACAAAGGATAGAAATCAAGAAAGTTTCAGCAAAATGTTGTCTGACATACCTGTCGATGCCCTTTGGTTCTACGATAGTTCTTCCTACGCTTCTTTTTAAAAATAATTACCTTGGCATCTAATGCCTGAGCAAAATAGCAAAGATCAGTCTTTCACAATTTGCAAAGGAAGAGTTACTAGAAATGAGAAATAAAACTCACAATTACCATGTATATTGTTTAGTACACAATTATCCAAATAAAACAATCTAGGAAAATGCTGGAAACACCCTCAGAATAGCAGAAGAAATAAAGTGAAATCCACTTCACTCCCCAATTTCCAAAGGCATAGCCTTAATCCACATAAGAGAGCTGCAATAAAAAGGAAAAGGGGCAGAAACTATTTTGAAGGAACTTAAAAAGGCAGCCAGCACTGTCTTTGCTACCCAGGTGACGTTTGAAAAAAGTTGGGATCAAATCCTAGATGGGCTCAACTCAATCAGTATGCAGAATTGAAGCATCCATGCTACCAAGCATGCCAAATTAGTTCTTAGGATGCTCAAAGCATCATTGTGGAAATGAGCTGTAGTACTTGGACTGATGCAAAAGAGTTTAAAGTTTATAAAAGAAATAAAAGAGGACAAGTTATTCAACCACATGCTTTAATATTGTGGGATGAAGATTGAGAGTTGAATTAATAACAAAGACAAGGGCTGAAGTCTCATTTGTGTTAGGATTTCTTATTAGAATAGGTTTCAATTTTCAGATATTAGTTAGGAAACTTATTACTATTAGAATTAGGACTCCATAGAATTTTTCTATAAATATGCATGTATTCAGCCGTTTATCAATAAGATGCAGATTTTGTTTTCTGTAAACTTGAGTTTTCTATAGAAAGTGTGATACTTTCTCCTAAGAGTGATTTTTAGACCCTATGAGGGATTCCTAGATTTCTACCCCATTATTTGCTCATTTATTATGAAATTCCAACAATCCTAAAATCCAAACTCTAGCCTAATTCCATCAATCCTAAAACCTTAAATTCCAGCCTAAAGTTCCAGTACTTTTTCCCAAGTTTTCAGCTATCATAAATCTAGAATTTTGTCAACCTACCTTGAATTTCAAACCTAAAACTAATTTTCCAACAGCCTACTTATATCCTACAAACCTATTATCCTAATTTTTGAAAGGTTAAACCTAATTTATTATTCCTTCTACTTGTCTTACATCAATTTGGTATCAGATCTTTAGTTTACAATGGCAACACGTAGTGGAAGGGCGTATAGAAGAATATTCAATGATCAAGAGTGATATGAAATACTTTTGAGAATTATGGAAAAATTGGAGATTGAGGACCCTCTAACACAAAGAGCTCCAAGAACTAATCTAGGAAATAATATTGGACAGCAAACTACACTTGATATGGAAGGAAGAGAAAGTGAGATACAAGATGAAGCCGTTGAAAAAAAATCAACATCCAGTGAGGTTAACGAATCAGAGTTTACTGAGAGTTTTACACCAAAGAAACCCACCAACAACACTTGGAAAGGATGTAAGGGATTTTAGAGGCTATGATTCAACTGAAACACATAACCCACTTGATAATATCACTAAGAAAATTCGTGTTGAAGCACTTGATTTTAATGGAAAGATGGATCCTCATCTTTTTTTTAGATTAGACAGCAGTCATGGAGGATTTTTTTGACTGGTATATCATGTCAAAAGACTGAAAAGTTCAATTTGAAAAGATGAAGTTAGATGGACATGCAAAAATTTGGTGGAGATCAGTAGAAGAAAGACTTCGAAAAATAGGTCAGCCACCTATTGTTGATTGGGAAAAGATGAAATTAAAGTTAACGGAGAAATATTTATCATCCCATCATCAAGAAGACCTCCAAGACCAACTCACAACACTTAAACAAGGAACTATGTCTGTAACAGAATACACATAACTTTTTTATGAGCTTTCTATCCGATACGAGGGAATGGAATCTGAACCACAACTCATATTTCACTATAAAAATGGATTAAGAGTAGAAATTTTCAAGGAACTGATGTTGCAAAGGGTTTACAGCCTTGAAGATTCATATCACTTGGCTTTGAGAGCATAACAATACATAGGTCAGCAAGTAAGTAAGAATTTTAGAAGTCAAGTCAAGGAGTTTGGCATGAAGAGATCTACAATTGTGTAGAATTTTCGAACAGCCTTTAATTCATTGAAGTCTACACCCCCAAACAATTATAGATCTGTCCAAGGAGCTAAATTTAAGGGTAAAGCCATAGTTGAGACTAAGATAAAAGGAGGCAACAATGAAAAGAAATGTTTTCGATGCAATGGGAGGGGCCATTATGCTTATGAATGCCCTAACAAAGGGATACACATGATGGCAGAAGAAGATGAAGAAGATGAAGAAGAATATGTGTGTGAACATGAAGATGGAGAGGAGTTAGAAGGAGGCTTTAGTAATGAACAAGCTGATCCATCAAATCTTAACGTAGTGAGGCGTATACTTAAGACCCATAAGGCTGAAGAACAAGAAGAATGGCTTTGTACCGCTATTTTCTTTACTCAAGTGAGATATGGAGACAAAGTGTGCAAGCTTATCGTTGATAGAGGAAGTGGCATGAACTTAGTTTCAGAGAGCATGGTAAAGCGATTAAATTTATTCTCAAAGAGACATCCACAGCCTTACAAAGTTGATTGGGTAAATGATAGCACTATACCCGTCAATCGAAGGTGCTTGGTGTCTTTCAAATTATGAGTATATGAAGATTCTATTTGGTGTGACATCATTCCTCTGAAAGTATCTCATATTCTATTTGGTCGATCGTGGCTTTATGATCGTGATGTGTAGCATTTTAGAAAAGCTAACACATATTAGTTTATGTTACATGGAAAGAAGATAATTTTAAAGCCTATGAAGGTGGACACGATAGAAAAGTAAGGAGGAAGTAACAAGACAACCAAAAGTACTCAGAAAAAGCCTCTTAATATCCTTAAAGAGAAGGATTTGAAGTTGTCATCAGGAAAAAAAGGCATTGTAGTTGCAATAGTAGTGAGAGAGGTAGCAGAAATAACCCCTGAAACACCCTAAGTATTACCAAAAGAAGTGGAGGAGCTGCTGGTTAATTTTTCAGACCTTACA
>JAOXYD010000002.1:14884373-14897037 GCA_028565735.1 Pinacopodium congolense | reverse complement strand
CAAGCCTAACAACACCCAACAGCCCCTATTTTCCTAACCCTTGAGAGTTAAACCCTAGTTTATTATTTCTTCTACTCATCCTATATCATGGACCTATTTGGGTCCCCTCCCTACAATCTTCTTTGTTTAAGCTTTATATGGTATAAAAGGCTAGACTTCTCCAATGCCCATCGCTTTCCATTTGCATTGTTTTTACAATAATAACACTTATTTATTGTGATAGTCTACACCTGGAAAGTTTTCCAGAAGAATCTTTCATACATCCAAGTGTAACTAGAACAGAAGCTAATCGATAGAAGAGCTGCCTTCATTCAGCGTCATGAAAGTACAATTTTGAAAATTTGAAACTCAGCTTACTAAAGAGTAGTACTCCGAGGAAAATTAATAATTGCAGATAAGAAAATATTTAATTTACAAATTAAGAACATGTGAAATTAACAGTTTTCTATTCATAAAAACCATGAGGATAGGGTCATGATAGTTTATTTCTATAAATGGGGATTGCATATGTGAGTATGTGAGTGAGTGAGTGAGTGAGGGAAGTGGAGTAGATAAACACTTACGTGCTCCTCAACAACAGCATGAACAACTGCATCTGGCACCGTAGGCCTACCAACAAGTGTTTGTGTAGCTGATCCTAACAAGAGAACTTTGCTCAAAATTAACTGTAACAGATGCAGACATGACATGTTACCAAAGAGAATTTGCCAGTGAAATTTTAAAATTCAAAAGCTACAATTATCAATCAACAGAACCACACATCAATCCTTTCTTTAACTAAAATGTTCCTGTGCTATTAATCATCAGTTATTGTAATGAAAGAGATCAACTGTTTACCAATAGCCAATTCCAGCAAACCAGCCACAGTAGAAATACACAAGGTGATCAGGTATTAGTTTTTTACTTAATTGCACAGTTCCATTGAACGGATTAGTTATTTGATAGTTGTGAACCCATGGAACCTGGAACTAGCCATCAAAGCATACTCTCCAGAATACAAGCATTTCCAACTAAAACTTAGGCAATAAATAAATAGATGAACAAGTATGCATTTTTAGTAACTCCTAAGAGGAAACTATCGATCAGCAAATTTCTTCTAGAGCAAATTACACTTACAATTGAAAGAAATCAACACATTTTGCGGCACCAGAAAAATAGATGATGCCTCTCTCTATTGTCATCACATAATAGCAAAGCTAGTTCATTACCAGAGACCATAAAACAAAATGAAAACCATCTTATGGAAAGCATCCAAGAACAATATCAGCAGACCATTATATACGTTCTATGGATGTGCCGTGAACAATACACAGGCAGAACCATCAATTACAAAAGGCTACATAACCACACGGAAGATACTGCTTACAATCAAAATTGATAATTAAAAGTAGGTAACATATCCATGAACAGACCTATTGCTAGTAATGTATTAACAATGATAGATTCTCTACCACACCATTTTTTATATATAGGTCTAGGCATCATTCAGAAATCGAAAAGCAGCTTACCTTGTCATTTACATCGCAGAATTTCAACTTCTCTGTGAAAATACAATCCCCGTTGCTGACCTTGAACTGATGGGATCCAATCTACACGAAGACACCATAAAAACCCTCACATCAACTCCAAATCCATCCCAATAAGGAAAACAAACCACTAAGTTTAAAACCTTTAAATAAACTATGAACCTGAACCACAGCGAAGACTGGCTCATATCGTTTAAAGACTCGATCAGACTTCTGGAGCGGACCCACAACTTTGTACCCAATAGCGGCGGCCTCCGCATCCTTTTCCTCTGCCGAGTATTCTCTCTCCTCCCCCTCCTCTTCTTCTTCATCGCTACTCATCACTTCAATGTCCTCATTTTCATCATCGTCTCCGGATTTCGATGAGAAATGACGGTGGGTCCGTGGAGCGTACGGTGTCACATAAGAGGAAACAGAAGAGCTTTTGTAGCCCAAAAGAGACCTGAGAAGGGCGGGGTTTGAGAGAGGAGGTATAGCTTTGAGGGAATGATGAAGAGAAGCTGAGTCCGATGACAAAAGAGATACAGCGCAACGAGTTAGGTTGCGGAGACACCGTTTATGCGCCATAGCTGCCAGTTCACCCACCTGTGGGCGTTAGGGTTTAGTACTAAGCTCAGAAACTGTAAGCTCGGGGTTTTCTTTTTTTTTGGCTTAAACACAATTATTAATTAATCTATTTTCTATTATATATAAATATAATGGAAACGGAAGAAACGACACGCCGTCAAAGTGGTTCGACGGCGCAACTACAACTGTTAACGATTTCATTTCCTTCGTCCCAAAGCAAAACGGACTCGAAATTTTCTATCTCATTCCAAGCAAGCAAAGCAAAAGCCAATTTCATCTCTCCCTTGGGTTGCTTCTATATAGAAAGAGGAAGCACACGGATCGTGAAAAGAGAAGCAAGAGAAAATGGCGGGCCGTTTCGGGTTCCAGTCCTCTGCGCCTGCAACTATGATCGTGACCAACACGCCGTCGTCGGATCTCGTCTACTCCAACCTCGCTTACTGCTCCCCCTCTGATCTCCACAACTTCGCTGTCCCCGGAACCAAATTCTTCATGGCCTTGATCGCTGACTCCTTCGTTCTCTCTCTCTCATATCCTTCCTCGTTTCTAATTCTACGCTTTTTGTTTAGTTTATTCTCGAATTATCTTTCTTCCTAATGAAATGCGTGTGCTCTGTTTCTGTGACCTTAACGGAAACTTACTCCTCACGAGAGCATTCGCGCCGGTCATTTAGCTCTCAATGCTATTCAACGCCGCTACGCGAGGGTTTCTACCGGTGATACAATGTCATTGAGCAGGTTGAAATTTTACACTCTCTTTCCTCCGTGGCTAGCATTGTATTTAGATCAAATGCTGATTTTTGTTATTTTTTCTTCTCTTTCTTTGAAATTTGTTTAGGTTTATCCCTCCCGATGATTTCAACCTGGCTCTACTCACTCTGGAGTTGGAATTTGTTAAAAAAGGAACGAAAAATGAGCAGGTTCTATGTTTTTCCAGGTCTTGCTCGGGATTTTCTTTAGCCTTATCGATAAATTCTGGGTGCTTAAAAGATATTATTGTGTTATTTTGTAGATTGATGCCGTTAAGTTGGCAGATCAACTTAGGAAGAGATATGTTAACCAGGTAGAGTAGTTAGTGCTTGCTCACCGCTTAACAGTTATATCTCAACTGAAAGGTTATGGAATGTGATTTGGTTGTGCACTTTGTGATTTTTATGTGTCAGGTTATGACCGCAGGGCAAAGAGTATCTTTTGAGTATCTTGGAAATAATTACATTTTCACCGTAAATCAAGCAGCTGTGGAGGGGAGAGAAAAATCTAATGATATTGAAAGAGGGATTGTTTCAAATGATACATACATTGTCTTTGAAGCATCAAATGCTAGTGGCATCAAGGTCTGTTTTAATTTTGGCATTATCAAAGTTAGTAGTTTTCTATTTTTGGTATTTTTTGAGGTAGCTAGAAGATAGTACAGATGTCAACTAGTTGTTCAAATTCACAAAATTAGAAATTTTGGGCTGCTGAACTTTTTTAGGTGTGCTGGAAGCTAAAGTGCAGATCTGAAACTTTGGTATAAGTTGCTTAAATTTCAAATTAAGGTTGCTGGAACTTTTTGTTAGAATTATTGGGATTTTAGGAAAGGAAAACAAACAGTGGATAGGTTTAGGAATCACTCTTAGAATTAGGGAAGTGGGATTTACTCTGTAGGTCTATGAATCATTCTTAGAAGAAGACATCATGCATTCTTGTTGAAAGCTCAAAATTTGTAAAGTTAACCTTTCTTCCACTGAAAGGTTGATTATATATATCCCTGCTGCCGTTTTTATCCCATCAATTCTCACTTTTCATTTCACCATATTAAAGGTTCTGATTGGGTGATTTTTCCGCTTTTTTTTTATTTTTTTATAATAAACTCTTAGTTCTTTTTCATCACCAGATCACAAACTTATTACGCACTCCCTGAATTATGCAGATCATTAATCAGCGTGAAGCTGCCAGTAGTAACATCTTTAGGCACAAAGAGTTTAATCTTCAGTCACTTGGCATTGGTGGTCTAAGTGCAGAGTTTGCTGATATATTCCGAAGAGCTTTTGCCTCTCGGGTTTTTCCACCTCACGTGACAAGCAAGTAATGTCTTGAGTTAATGCAAATGTAGTTCATGCTATCTTTTATCTTTGTTCTTGATAGTGGAGGACTTGTTGACATAGATTGGGGATCAAGCACGTAAAAGGTATGCTGCTTTATGGACCTCCTGGAACTGGCAAAACTCTCATGGCTCGCCAAATTGGAAAAATGCTGAATGGGAAGGAACCAAAGGTCTAGACTAACTGTTAACTATTGTCCGTGTTTGTGCGTGTGCTTTCATGGAAATCACTTTTCTTGCATGTACACATCTTTCTGAATGTGTGTGAATGCCCGTGTTCATCAGAATTGTGTGTGCTGTTTATGCATGTGTTTGTGCTAGCATGATTTGAATTTTGAAATCTGCTTTTATCTTTTGATGTAGATTTTGAAGATGGGTGTAATAGAAGTTCAATGAATGCTGTTGCTTTTGGTTTTCTAGCATGTTGAACTAGTTAGATGTTTATAATCCTCCGTATCCCTGATCAGATATATCATTGGTGCATTTAAATGGTTCTTTCTACTTCATGGTTTGCTTTGCTTCTCATTAGGTGCAATGAGATACTAAACGCTGCATGGTATCCTTTTTGGTCATGGATTATGGTGCATTTAGTATGTTTTTTATCTTTTCAAGATAATGTTCTCATGATTATTCAGTAATAATTCCCCTATGAGTTTCCTATTGATCAAATGTTATCTCAAATGATTTAACCATTAAAACTTGAAATGCATTTACCTTCTTTTAATATATTTATTAAAATTGTATTGCTGTTGCTTTGTGTGTCCCTCTTTCTCCTTTTGCCTTTGGTGTCCTTTCAATAAATTTGATTAATATGTTAGTGTATACCTTCATGGGCTGCTTTACTGGCAACTTATAGCTTTCATATTCAAAATATCTGAATTGTGAAAGTGATTTCTGGGATGGGGACATTGCCAATGACTGATTCTTGAGCAATTACTACTTAATGATCATTTATTTGATACTTCTGTAGATAGTCAATGGACCTGAAGTCCTTAGCAAATTTGTTGGTGAAACTGAAAAGAATGTAAGAGACCTGTTTGCTGATGCTGAAAATGATCAAAGGCTTAACGGTAAGATTTGCTTTTTGAGCCAAGCACAAGCTTGGGTAGTCCTCTTGACACTGATGCCATCATGTCCATTTCCTTTTTCAGGGGACCAAAGTGAACTGCATGTTATAATTTTCGATGAGATTGATGCTATCTGTAAGGTCAGAGATTCTTCTGCTCTTGTTAGCATCCGATGATCGACACGATAGGCCAAGTGTTTATAGTGATGAATTGCATTTGTTTATAATAAACCTAGTTGCTTTCCATACTATACGATATTTAGTTTTTATTTGTTTCTTGGCACTTTTTTTGGACTAAATGTATGAGATATAGGAAACTATTGAATGATATATCTGGCTTAATATTCTATATGACAGTGGTTAATTGTGCTAAAATTACGAAATAGTTAAGGAATAAGTACATTTAGTGGTTCTTTTCTCTTTGAGCTTCAGTTGATATCTCAATTATGGGCCAGGTTGTTTTGATTTCATTGTGGCCTTTCAGAATTCTCAATTGTTGCTCATTGTAATTTACTAATATGAAATCACTATCCGTGTCTAACCTATAATTTATGCAATTATGATCTATGTTCATACTGTTATACTGGATATTCCTTGCCAATTTATTGATTAGATAGTATTTTTGCATAAATGGTCCTCTTGTTGTTGGCTAGTAATTTATTTTATTTCAGAAATGCAGTGAATCCATTCATGTTGACTTACACTATATGCTTTCCTTTAGAAATAACTTTGTAGGACTTGCAATGAATTCTTGATTGTAGGATACAGTTGCACATTCTTAAATGTTGATACTATTAATTGCAGCAGAGCTGAAATTGTTGTTTGTGTGCTTGTATTTCCCATATCAGATGTTCTTAAAGCATTTGAATTTCATGTAATCCTAATGAGATGTTGTTGCAGTCAAGAGGATCAACTAGAGATGGTACTGGAGTTCATGATAGCATTGTAAACCAACTACTTACAAAGGTCAGTCATGAATTTGAAGTGATTATGGGAATCTTGTAACTTTGAATACATCTTTGCTCCATGCATGTGATTTACCAATCCAAGCATCGTAGCTAAGAATATTTACTTTTCAGATAGATGGTGTGGAGTCACTAAATAATGTCTTGCTTATTGGCATGACCAACAGAAAGGATTTACTCGATGAAGCACTGTTGAGGTAAGTTCTTTTTCTCATAATCAAGTAGTTCTTTGTTGCCCTGATTCCTTTTGTCACAAAAGTATTGAGTATTAATACGTGGCTGGAAGAAAAATACTAGAAGCATGTTTCAAGCTATTGTTTTACTGTTGGATTTTATAAGGAACTGTATCCAAGATATTTTGCAGGAAACTTAGAGCTGCATGATATTTTATATGGGGCACGAGACAACTGATTTGCACAAAAAGATCCGTCTCTGTGTGTGTCTGCATACATGTTTGTTCGTAGGAGTCTTTAACTTTGTGTTTTTGAACATGTTATTCCTTTTCACTTGTAGACCGGGACGATTGGAGGTTCAAGTTGAGATAAGCCTCCCAGATGAAAGTGGCCGGTTACAGATTCTTCAAATTCATACAAACAAAATGAAAGAGAATTCTTTTCTTGCTCCCGATGTCAACCTTCAAGAGCTTGGTATGTATTCTATAGATCATAAATGTTCTAGATGTTTGGTATAAGTGGAACATGTTAGTGTATGTAGAAGATTGCAAGGTTTTGGTTCATAAACTTCTTTTGTTTGTTTGTTTGCAGCTGCTCGGACAAAAAATTATAGTGGGGCAGAACTTGAAGGTGTTGTAAAAAGTGCAGTTTCATTTGCTTTAAATAGACAACTGAGTCTGGATGACCTTACGAAGCCAGTGGATGAAGAGAGTATTAAAGTTACCATGGATGATTTTCTGCACGCACTTCATGAAGTTCCTCCTGCATTTGGAGCTTCCACTGATGACCTTGCACGATGCAGGTAGACTTATAGCTACAAAATGAGGAATAGTTCTTTGGGTTCAGTTAATTCATCATTTGTTCTATGAAGGATTTTTTGCATTGAAGAGAGATATAATATAGAATAACTTTTATTAAGTAGGTTTCTGTCCATCTATTTATAATTATAGGGCAACACAAGCTAATATTGATGCTCCAAAATAGGATGAATGAAATATTCCAATGTTGAGTATATAGCGCTAATGTTAATTCAGAATGAAATCATGGGTATGATAGAGTTTTGCATAGCATTCGGGGAAAATTTCAATAGAAGCTAAAATTTTAGATATGTGGTATATCAAACCTATGGATTTCTTAATGTTAAAGTTGTGCGTTGCAACATGATTTATAGATTGAATGGCATGGTGGACTGTGGGGATCGGCACAAGCATATCTATCAGAGATCTATGCTATTGGTGGAGCAAGTTAAAGTCAGCAAAGGTAGTCCACTTGTTACTTGCCTGCTGGAGGGTTCAAGTGGCAGGTAAAGTTTGCCCTTTATGTTTTTGGCAATTCATTTTGAACTTTATTTCAGTAAATTTGATATAATAACCGAAGTTATTGTATTTGACAGTGGTAAATCTGCACTAGCAGCCACTGTTGGTATTGACAGTGATTTCCCTTATGTGAAGATAGTAAGCTCGACTTCCATTGTTATTTAATATTTCACGCTCACTTTCAAGAAACTCTACCCTCTGACTTCATATCTTTGTTTCTCAAATTTGACCACCAGATTTCGGCTGAAACAATGATTGGTCTTCATGAGAGCACTAAATGCGCACAGATTGTTAAGGTTTGTCATTGGGAGTGTATAAATTCCAACATATCTGGGTAAAAAGCTTGGGAATAGTATAATTCTTATTTAGTTTTTCCCCTCCTTGGAAATTTTCATTTTGCTCTTATGTTTGTCATGAACTTTTAACTTTTTATTGCAAATTGTGGTCAGTGTAGATTTATCAGTTTGAAAAAATGTGGCTGGCAAATTTGGGTTCGTTCTGTCAACTGTAATGAGTTATGTTTCTAATCTGGTCAATTTTGTAGGTTTTTGAGGATGCCTACAAGTCACCATTGAGCATTATAATTCTTGATGACATTGAGAGGTATCTACTACTGAATCCCTTGAGGTATCCTGTGTATTTAATGAATACTTCTACCTCTTACTGATGAATACTTTATTTACTATGGCAGATTATTGGAGTATGTTGCCATTGGACCTCGTTTTTCTAATATAATTTCTCAGACATTGTTGGTCCTTATCAAACGTCTTCCTCCAAAGGTTATTGAACATTTTGTTTTTGACAGTTGTGACGTTTCACTGCACTTGTGCCATCACTTCCTTTTTCCTAGTACAATGATTAAATAAGCAACTTTTTCATTCAAGAAAATCAAAATGATAGACTAAGGGAAAAAAAAAGGTCTCTGTCCCCTTTTCTAATTGGCAAGCCTCAAGTTATCTCGCATTTTGACTCTATTTTCAGGGAAAGAAGCTTCTTGTAATAGGGACAACAAGTGAAGTGGGTTTCTTAGATTCAATCGGCTTCTGTGATACATTCTCTGTCACTTACCGTGTTCCCACTTTGAAGACAGAAGATGCAAAGAAGGTAAACCATTCATTGTGCATCCCTTACATTCATATTGCATTAGCTCCATTTCTATCATTCTATAGAGAAAAAACACAGGGCATTTATGTGAGCTTATAGTTTAGGGCACGTTTAGTTGAGTTGTTGGATGTAGTTTTTGTATTTTTGGTATTTTTGTATTGGATTTTGTGTGTTTTTTCTGATTTCTGTGTTGTTTTTTTCGATTTCTGTACTGTATTAGTGTGTTGTTTTTATTGGTTTTTATACTGTTTTTTTCGGTTTCTGTGTTTAAAAAAATAGGAAACGAAAACTAAAAACAGAAACTCAACTAAACAAGGCCTTAATTTTTAATCTCAGTTTATCTATGATGGGGCTTCTTTCTATCTCTTTGTTAATAGTTTATAATTATAATGTTATTGGTGCAAGGTATATGGATATAATAATTCATAGCTTTCAATGTCCTTTATTTGTTTAAGTTACAGGAACATTATGTTTTAGCCGATTGAGATTCTTCTATATACCCTTTTTCTATGGATGCCAAGGATCGGGTGATATCACTGGGGATAGTTGTTGGATTTGGTAGAATGTATAAGTTTAGATAAGAGTTAATTTTCCATCATTTGGAATGTTCAGTGAGCATCTCTAATTGAAGAATAGCACAAGCCTCTATATATCTTTGTTAAGGATGACATAACATTCAAACAACTTTTGAAGCATATATGAATTACCATGGTTGGGGACTGCATTTTGATTGTCATTAGTTGGGGAAGAAACATGTTTCTTTGTTTCTCTTTCTCTCTTATTTTCTCTCCTGTTTCCCTGCCCATCATTTTAACTGTTAGGATTACACAGACAGACAATAAAGCACCTTTCTTAGAAGAAAATAATTTAACCAGTCCCTGTTCTTTTTTCTTTTTCCTTTCCTGCAGGTACTGCAACAACTGAATGTTTTTGCTGGGGAAGATGTTGATGCGGCTGCAGAAGCCCTGAATGATGTAAGTTTTTGGTGAATGGTTCTCCCAGTTACATTTGCAGATACTATCTGTTTTTGATTACTTGGGAGATTTAACTAAATAAATTGGATATGATTTGTTGAAACTTGTCAACTGGAGGGTAACGTGGGATTGTTTTTGTTCCTCTCCAACAGATGCCCATCAAGAAGCTCTATATGTTGGTCGAAATGGCAGCCCAAGGAGAACAAGGTGGAGCATCGGATGCAATCTACTCTGGTAAGCAGAAGATAAACATTGCTCATTTTTACGATTGCCTGCAGGACGTCGTGCGTTATTGATACTCGTAACAAACTTCTATATTCCTCGTTTTTGTTCTATTTTTGTCTCCTTTTGTCCTTGAAGCACATTTTTGGCACTCCATTTTTTTTTTCCTTCTTGATTTTTTGAGCACACCCTTGGTGGTGAGTTTTTCGCTGTAATTTAAATGACATTTATAGAGTTTGATTTGAAGCTTTTATGAAAAGATATCCAAGTTGATTGGTGACACAGGAAACCTTGTTTCCGACGTGATGTAGTAGATGTTACATATTCCAGGAAACGTTTTTTATCACATTAGCTATGGATTGACGTAATGCTTTGTATGCTCACTATAACCCTCGTGGTAATTTACCATTGTATCTAGCTGGTAATTGTTTGCCTAAAAGTTAATAAGCACGGTCACCTAAGAAGTAGCGTGAGAGAATGCGGTAAAAGTAATTTGGCTTGGTTATTTTACCCCGACCAATTACAAAACCAACAAACCACCTTGAAGATGAATACATTCAAATACTTTTTATGTTATACACGGACGCTTCTGTTTGCGATGCTCAAACAGGCGAATAAAGCATATCCAATAAGTACAAAATTGAGCACCTTTTTTTTTTCATTAAATAGAATTAACCAAACAACAACAAAAAAAAGGAGAAAAAGAAAACGAGAAACAAACAAGAGTAAGAATAAGGCAGCATGCTTCTCTCTCCGTGAAAGTAAAAATAATAATAAAAAGAAGAAGAAAGCCAATGAACCAGTAGTAGGCTAACACTTCAACTCTGGCCTCCAAATAAGCCCTCCAACACGTAGAGTAGCGTACAATCGTTGGCCACGATGCCACCGTAAAGATGTTAGAGAAAAGTTAGAGTTAGATAGTTAAACAGAATTAAAAATATTAAAAATAAAATAGGTACATAAGAAAAAATTTTAAATTAAAATAAAAATAAGTAGAATTTTATAATTAAAAATTAGAGAATTACAAGAAAAAAAATAGATCTAAAAAAATATACATAATATTTTAATCTCAATTTTTATCTCTTTTTTTTCACTTCACTTCTCTCTTTTTATTTTTTTATTCTCCTGTATGCTTCTTTGCTCCTTACCTCTCCTAAATAGGTAGGAGAGTTTGATTGGCCAGTCATCTTTTATTTTTTATGGCAGCTATCTTTGACATTTTATTTATTTTTATTTTTATTTTTTTCAACTTTGGTAGGCATCATTTTTGGTATCTATTATTTTTGACAATTCTCCCACTTAAAAATTTAATTGATAATTAATCATATCTTCACACCATTCTTTCTACCATGTGACTTCATGTGGCTTACAACTTCATCAGGTTATAGGAGAATCGACGCTACATAAACTTGTCAATGTTGATTGACTTTGTCATAAAATCTGCTAGGTCGTTCATAGTATGAATCTTCTATATATCTATTGTTCCTTCTTCTACTTTCTCACGAATGAAGTGGTAATGAACTCGAATGTGTTTTATCTTTGAATGAAATGCTGGATTCTTTGCAAAATGCAAAGTAATCATCTAGTTGTCATAATACAAAACAATATTTTCTTATTTGTATCCTAGTTCCTCCAACATCATCTTTAACCATACAGCTTCTTTATTGACTTGTGTAGCTGTTACATATTCTGCTTCTGTTGTTGATGTAGCCACAACTAACTGTAATTTTGATACCCAGCTAACAACTCCTCCAGCTAATGTGAACACATATCCTATAGTGGAGTTTCTCTTTTCAAAATCACCTGCATAATCAACATCAACATGTCCTCTAACGATAAAATCTAATCCTCCATAACATAATGCAACATCTGAGATCCCCTTGATATATCTGATAATTCTCTTAACTGTATTTCATTGCTCTTAACTAGGATTTGCCATGTATCGATTAATCACTCCTATTGTATGTGCAATGATTGGTCTTGTACAAATTATAGCGAATATTAAGCTCTCCATTACTAATGCACACGGTATTCGAGACATCTCTATCCTCTCCTCTTCACTGTTAGGACTTATACATGAAGATAATTTAAAATTAATAAAAAGAGGAGTAAAAATTGACTTACAATCTTGCATGTTAAATCTCTGCAAGATCTTCTTCAAATAATTCTTCTAAGAAAGACAAATCTTTTTATTATTTGTGTCTCGGTGAATTTGCTTCCCTAGAATCTTGTTTATCAATTCTAAATCCTTAATTTCAAATTCCCTAACCAATTGTGCCTTCAGTTCTTTAATGTGATCATTGTTGGGACATGCAACCAATATGTCATTTACGTATAATAGCATGACTATAAAATCATCTTTATCAAACTTCTTGAAGTATGCACAAGGGTCCGCATTAAGTCTGCTATAACCAAGGCTCTTGCTTTAGACCGTACAGAGATTTGTTCAATTTGCAAACCAAGTTCTCTTTCCCTTTTTCTTTAAAACCTTCTGGTTTGAGCATATAGATTTCTTCTTCAAGATCTCCATGAAAAAAAAAATGTAGTTTTTACATTTAACTGCTCAAGATGCAAGTCAAATGTAGCACACATCGTCACGAATACTCAAATTGTAGTAAGTTAAACTATAGGAGAAAATATTTTGATGAAGTCCATACCTTCTTTCTGAG
>JAOXYD010000002.1:14867723-14880146 GCA_028565735.1 Pinacopodium congolense | reverse complement strand
AGAGATTGTTCCTATCCAAAATTTGGTCGTCCATTTCATTTCATAAGGACGATCTGTCACCGAGGTGCTGTTAGACTTGACAAAAGACTATTGAGTGCAAGAAAGCTGGAATAACATATAAAATGTGTACATTGTTTGAAATTTGATTTTGATTTACTTTTTAAAAATAAATATATAATAAATTTAAATATTAATGTCAATATAATTATAATTTTATTTTTATTAGTAATAGTAATCAAATTACTGATAAAAATTAAATAAAATTTAAAAATAAGTAAATATTTTTATCTTATCCTATACAGTTGATAAATTTCAAAAAATAAATTTGTTTAAATAAATAAAAATGTGAAAATTTTTATGAAAATATCTATTTATTAATATATATATATATATATGTATTATGTTTTGAAAGTAATATTATTATTTATAATTAACTCTTTGACATGTTGAAACTTATTCCATACTATATCTATTTTATAAAGGTATTTATGTATTTAGGGTATTTTGTTTTAGAATATCAAATTAATAATATTTTACTTTTCCAATAACTTTGTTTTAGTTTCGAAATTAATTATAATAATAAAATAGAAGTATTAGATCACATTAATCATAATTTGATTAATAATTAAAATTAAGTAATTAAATAGTATATATTTAATAAATAATAAAATTAGATTATAATTAAAAATTTTATTTTTATAATTTTCACCTCATAACATAAAAAGAATTAAACAATAAAAATCCAATCGGGAAAATTTTTCATTAAATTTAGAAAAAAAAATGAAAAATGAAAAAAGAAAAGGAACCAGTAAGATACTTCCAATTTGTAGAAGGATGGTGGTGGGAGCAGTAAATTGTGTGTGTTTCCATTTCTAAAGGTATAACAGGCTAACCAAATGCGTAATTCCAAACCTGCGATCAGTTGACAATGGATAGAAAATGATTTACATCCTTCTTAAAAAGGAGACATCCTTTAACCCCACATGCTTCCTGAGCTCCCTCACGTTAGTCATCTTCATATGGAAATCTGCTTACAACAATATGAACAATGAACTTCCCTTGGTTTTTTCTATTTTTTAATTATTGTTTTAAGTTTTTATTTCTTGTTTTTTAATTTATTTTTAAAAAATATTTGAGTGAAATTTATTTAAAAACTGATTTAACGATAACAATTAAATACGAAATAAATTTAAATTATTAAACTAAAACACTTTTGTATACTTTAAAAATACATATTAATTAATAAAATATATTTGTTATTCAATATAAAAAATCTGTTAACAAAACTTATTTATTAAATAAAAGCTAAATTTTCTTATTTCTATTTTTATAAATTTATAAATTATATTTATAAATAAAAAACAAATATGCTTTTATTATTGATTTCTATACTTATAAAAAAATAGAACTAAACTTAAAGGCAAATAATTGTATCACATGCATCCTTCTGACCCTAAACTTGAAGGACTCGCACCACACCTTTTAATCCTAAGTGATTTGTTATGATATGCTGAATAAGTACTTGCATATATCTCGGATTCACTCATAAATTGGCTGGAGGATAGCCCTGAGGAACCTGATAGACACCAAACTAGAAAAGAGAAAACTGTGCTTGCTTACAAATTAGCAAAATATGTTATAATTATTGGATATTGTGCTATGTACAACCAAAAAATTGAATGAGAATGATAATTCTGGTGTAAAAAACCAAAAAAAGAAAAAGGAAAAAGACACCGTATTTTGCTGTAGTAAATGGACAACAACACTCGTATTGCACAAGTCTTCCATCCCCGTTGTTAATGATGGTCACATGGGTAAGAAAAAGAATGATATATATATATATATATATATATATATCTTTCTCCTGGACAAAGTTCCTAATTCAACTCCACATCCTTGCCACCACCAACTTTCCGGTGGCGCCTGGAGGACTTCCTCGCACGCCTTGTTGACCCCTTTCGAACTGGTGAACCAATTAACCTCTCAGATGAAACATTAAGTGCCATTTTGGTGGCTGATGCATTAACCAAAACCAGGGTTGGCGGTGGAGGACAAGGAGGAGGATAAACAGGAGGGGGACGACCCTTGTGCTTTATGGTATCTCTATGGTATTTCTGCAGCCAAGAACAAAAAGTGGGGGAGTCCAAATAAATGCACGTAAGACATCGAAAAGCCATACAGTGGTTCCACACAAAATTCTTTCCAATATTTCTCACGACTTACAGATACAATTCATCGAGCTTATTAATGATCTTCTCTTAAGAATAGTATAGTATGATTCTAAAGAACTTTTTAGTCAAACATCTTTTCACCTGCTTCACACACTTAAGAATGTACATCAAAAGGATGATTTACTGTGTTGTTCTACAAGAACTTGAATAACGCAAGGACATCACAACCTAAAGTTACCCTTTGGCAGCAGATTCAGCACCCAATCACAATGTGAATAGCTTTTAAGCAAAAAAGGAAAAGGGTCTTAAATGAACTTCGAATTATTAAAGAAAACGAAGGAGAAATGCTCTTAGATGACAATAATTTACTTTGGCAGTTCAATGATCGGAACCAAAATACTTGTAGGTTCATTGTTAGAAAAGTGGATCCAGAGTAAGAACTTTAGAAAGAGTGCATAACCGGTTAGATTCTTGCACTAGTTCATGTAAGTCCTGGGAAATATAGCCAATGATGGATAAACTCATTACCTGAACTACGAAGTTCCGCCTTTCACAGTCTAAGAACATATTTACAGTCCAATTTGTTTTCGCCCGAATCTTGTCTCTCACAATGGAAAAGCTTATTTGGTCCCTTGAAGTGAAGCGGTCAACTTCATTGAACCAAAGACATGTAAAGAGGTTGCTAATAGGAACATGCTCCCTTATTACAACACATCCTTCGGGAACATCTGCAGAAACAGCATTTGAACAAAATTCATATTAAATACTACACAAAAGAATGCAAATATTCCACAGGGAAAGGAAAGCAACAATCTCAATCCTACCACTCGTAATGGGAAACTTAGCCACAGAGAAAGGGGTCAAGCCCTCCCTTCTGTAAAATTCGATTTGAAAGTCAATGGAGGAATTGTCATATTTCCCAGCAGCTTTATTAGCCTCCGCTTCCGTGAACACATCAAAACGTTTATAATGTCTGGAAATAGCAAAAGTGGCATTTTTCCTCCACAAGTGTCTGAAAAGAAGTGCAGGAATAAGTAACCAATACCACAGTTGTATTCCTGCATACTAATCACCAAGTAACCAACTAGATGCAAGTGTCTCTTAGTTAGGACAACGTAAGCAACAAATGCCCAATAACTGAGAATGTCGGTGTCACTCTTTAACTAAATCCAGGTTTGAAGCAAAGAATACAGACCAAGCAATAATTGCTATCTGATCAAAAGACAAGTGCTGAAGAGAATGCAGTCATAGCGTATAGCCTTTGAGGCCCTCTGAATGATATGATATACTTTGTCAAACCAACAGGGCTGAAAATGAAACTTATATAAAATATGCAATCAATCCTTGTTCCTAGTCAAAGACATTATGTTACTTAAAAAAGTAGCAAAAGGGCTAAGAAAAACAAAAATTTGACGGTCCACTGAAAAAGCAAGGAATCAAATAACATTGAGATATTGGGGGCAACAGGGTGTATGCCTACCAAAATCTTCTATTTTCTATGAAAATTTAGAAACTTAACCAGAGAAAGGGCAAATAATTGATGATAAATAAAATAAAGCAATAGGGAACAAAAAGTTACTCAAAGAGTCTTACTCTCAATAAGGCCACAAAGGATTTGATGACTGCTTTTAAAGTTAGTTGTTAGACTTGGCAACAATTTCTCTATCTGTAAAAAGGCTGCACTGTCTATCATAATTATTCTTTATAAAGACAACTTGTTCTTTCAAATGAATGGTGGAGAATTGCAATACTTTTTAACAAGTTTCTCACTTTAGATTTAGTTTAAAAATGGGTATAAAGAACAGCTACAAAGCTCAAATACTTGCCTTCGACAATTTCTTCTTTTAAAAAGTTGTAGAATAAGTTCTGTACGAGTAAAAAGGTCATATATAAGGACAACATGGAGTAGAATCATTGGGTTTGACCACTCGTTAAGCACCACTCAGTCCCCACAAGTTAGAGAGGACCTACGACCCATCTCTCTTTTTGTGCCCTTTCTTGTTCTTGGATTTCCAGATAAGAAATAAGAACAGAGCAAAAATGGTTTTAATTGACCTTTTGTTCTGAAAAAGGGAAATTTCCCTGAGGGAAAGGGGAATCATTGCCATTATATGCATTGGGTATTCCACCTTAAAGCAGAAAGGGATTCCACAACAACTAGTGATCTTAGTGATCTCCCATGGTCCTTTGAAAAAATATTATCCCTTGTTAGCTTTAAAAAATCGTCACCGAATACTGTGATTTTCATATACAGAAAATTGCTCTAGTTTGCTTGTCACATGATTCTTGGGAAAAAAAAAAAGCATTGATTTAAGAAACTACAACCTAACTTTGAAAACCAAGCGAAAACTTGAAACAGAGAGGAAAAAAAAAAAAAAGAAGAAGAAGAAAACAGTATCAGATAGTAAGACGTCAAGGTATCAAGTAAAATGCACCTATATAATTCATCATATATGATGTCTGATTCCTGACCTTGAACATTTTGTGTATTCTAGGCTATCATACTGGCTTGACAGAAACTTGTGAAAGTCATCGAGCAATCCAAAGAAATGATGAAACTCATATGAAGCTAAAAAATTAATGGCTTATGTCTTTCCCACTTCTGTTTATAGATAAGCGCAAATGTATACAATGGGAAAAGCAAGAAGAAATCAAGGTACCTTTCAAGAATTTGATGTGGATCAACAACTAGTTCAAGTTTCCCATCAATCCATAAAGAAAAGCGAGCATTTGGAAACAACCTATGCGGTAAGAGCTTTGGAACCTGTCATTGGCATAAACTTGAGAGCCATGTAAAAGAGAAGCCCCATGCTTACTTAGTATGGTGTTGGAGTTACCTTCTAACTTAGATGAATATTAGGGTACAAAGTTACTACAACACCCAAGATGTACTTTATTGATTTGCAAACAAAAGCTGCATACCATGCGTTGTTAAATATCCTAAGTCTAAGAAATATGCTCATGATCTTCACCTTTCCAGTACGTCTTCCATCTGTATAAGGAAGATTATGGACAACAACAACTCTCCAAATACCAATCTTTCTGCGTCCATCAAGACCACTATTCTTCTTCAAATATGCTTCTGTTTGTTCATCCACAAACATAAAGAAGCAGACAGTCTTCCTGGAGTATTCACTGATATTACTTGGCTGTTGTATGTCA
The DNA here is from genome assembly GCA_028565735.1 of Pinacopodium congolense. NCBI lineage: Eukaryota > Viridiplantae > Streptophyta > Magnoliopsida > Malpighiales > Erythroxylaceae > Pinacopodium > Pinacopodium congolense. Next base: position 14,874,813 of record JAOXYD010000002.1, on the reverse strand, counting down.
TCAAAAGCTCCTGAGAACACATAGCTTAAACAATAAGCACCTAGTGGCTGGGAATTATCAATAGAAAATCATGACAGAAAGCAGCACCAAATATTGCTGAGGCTACAACCACGCCATGGCACTGCTCCATTGCAATCAAGTCAGTTTCATCCATGTCAAATCCTGTATTGCGGCCAGGTTTTTCCCCTCTAACAAATCTAGAGAAAAAAAAAATGGAATGAAGAGATATCCTTTGAAAATAGGTAGAAGTAACTAAAACAATAAAAAATTAACAAGGTAAATTCACAAAGTTCCTTCAGAATTTGTTAAAAGAGAGAGAGAGCCTACCCGCAATGCACACTCATCGACTCTCTAATATCGTAGGAATCACTTCTCTGCTTCAGAGTAGGATATCCTCCAAAATCTGAACCTCCGAATTCTCCATCTCTCCTTAGTGGATCCTCATATATATATGTCAAACTTTTAAGTACTGGAGAAAATGATGGAACCTTTGGCATTAAGGCAATGGCATCTTCCACAGGGAGATAGCACACAGGACATGCTGTAACATAGGACCAAAAAATTTTAGGAATATTGATGGATACATTTAATTGAGCCATCTTGGAAAACAGACAAGCCAGTAACTTCTACAAAATTAAACAGTGAAAACACTAGAAAGCATATGAAGAAAGAGACAGAACTTACGTCGTGGTCCAGTTCTTTTTCTATCAGCTGGTGGAGGAGGTAACGTGAAACTATTACAAGGATGTCCTGGAGGAAGGGTGTACCCTGTAAAGTATGCTGGAGGAGGAGGGGGCAAAGACAGACCTCCAATCGATCCCCCAAGAATCAAAGTCTTATTATGTACAACGCTATAAGCCATTGTTGCATTGAGACTAATATTTGGAACACCGTCAACATCCGTTGTATCTTCACCTGGGAAAAACAAATCCAAAATGATAATTACTTGCATACTCGATATTCTTGTAAACATATTTTGAGAAAGACGCAGCTTCTCAGATGGTGACGTGCAAAGGGATTGCATAGGCCAAAAGGCTCACAACCTTAAAAATTTTAAGAAATTCTCCACTCTAACCATTTTAAGCAATTGCGGAACAAGTATCTAGTGATTATGCTGTGGAACGCTAATTTACAAGCTCTTCTGGCAAAAGCTCAGCGGGAACAAGAAAAAGCTAAGAAGTCTCTCTATATAGCCATTTCTCAGTTTGTGATGATGGAAAGCATAAAAAATTAAAGAGACAAAAAGGGGAGAAAATTGATACAAGATATCTCTGTATGATTAGGCAAGCATCAGTGTGATCCAGATCCAACAACATATTTACAGTCCCATCACTGTCAACAATAAGTCAGTAAAAGCAGATAGATTTATTGATGGATAGAGAATCGAACCTTTTCCAACGTACAAGACCCAGACGAAAACAAAAGCAGAGACAACACAGAGAAGTAGCATTCCGACCTTTTTACGGCCAGCAAACTTGCAGATCCAATGGAAGATCCTTTCTTTCTCTTTGAACATTTTGGCAGGTTTAGTGCGGGTTGTTGGTTGGAATGGCAGAAAAACACCACCACCGTTTTGCTGCTGTACTTGTTGCTGTAGCTGCTTGTCCAATGACCCATAACTCGCAGAGCGGATCCCCAATGACCCTCCAGTCATTGTCTCTCCTTGAACCCCTCACAACGCAACTCTTCACTCATCTCATCTCATAAAAAATCATCACTTCTTTTCCCCGGTGTCAATGCACAATTACGTCGTCAACTTCTTAGTGATGATTAATATTTGTAAAAGATTAAAAAAAAAAAAAAAACAAGAGCAATCCAGAACCGTCCACCAAATTGGACAAAAATCAAATCTTTGTGAGCCTTACAATCAATTCCGTCGAAATTCACCAAAGGGGATGACTTAGAGAGCAGAACTGATAAGACCAAGTTCAACGAATCAGCCCCAAACTCTAGGGGCGCTTCAAAACCCCACTGAGATCAAAGTTTCACCAAAATGCACTTACCAATCCGGGAAGTAGTAGGAGAATAGAAGTGTTGCTAATAACGATACCAAATCAAAACAAACCCTTTTCCTGGTATCGAAAATTCAGTGATGTGGACGCAAAAATTTCCATCTATGAACTAAAAAAAATCAAAACTAATCGCAAAGAAGTAAAACTGATTCACAGGTAGGCGAGAGATTTGTGTTACAACTGAGGATAAATGAAGGGCTTGTGATTGGCGTATGGGATTTTTCGGCGTATGGGATTTTTCGGCAAAAAAAAAAAAAAATCAGATTTGGTGAAATCGAGGAAATGTTGCTCTAGTTTATGTAAATTCTGGGATTGCTGTCCTGTCTAAACATTTCAGGTTACTGCATAAACAGGGAAATGGAGACAGGCATTTATACCCAATAACTAAATTATAATATACAGGTCTAAATACCGTAATAAATAATTTGAAACAAACAGGGAATAATTTTGATAGGCCAACCTGCAGCATGTGCATTATGTTGACATTATCAGAAGGCGATGGACTATCCAATATTATCTATTATAAAATGATGTGATGTCGACCAAAGCATTGATCAAGACTTATGTCAAAGATTTAAATGAGGCTGTCAAGGGTTTAAAAAAAAAGTTTGCTTATTTAAGGGAGTATTGTGTTGGGATCAAAGATTCATTCTTAAAGAAATGTAGTAGTTTTCGCAATTAAAGAGTGATTATATGCCTATATTGTCTATATAAATTTATGATCAAGAATGCAATTGAAATGAATCATGAAGCAATTCTACTAAATATATACACCTTTATGAGTTTGTTTTAGTAGTTCAAATTTCATAAATTGACAAATATTTCGTTTCTCCAATTTCTTCAATATATAATATATCCATTATTTTTTTTTACAAATTTAAGAATATGTGTTAAAATCATTATATTGAAACTACTTTAATTAATGTTACTTATGAAAAAAGTTGGGTTGATTATATTTTTAGATAAACCAACAATACAATTAAAATAAATCAAGGATCAATTTTTCTAAATATATTAGTAAATTTTAAGAAATATGACTTACCCTAGAAGAAGTTTTCTATAATTCAAATTTGGCTTAATTGCTAAAAAAGTAAACGCTGTTTACTTTTTTCAATTTCTTCAATTTATTATATATTGTTTGTTCTTCTTATACAAATTTATGAATACATATTGAAATGACTCGTAAATTACTTTAGCTAAAGTAACTAGTATCAATTTCAAATAAACAGCTCTTAAAAAAAAAAAAACTAGATTCCTTGTGATTTAATATTTTTACTTGAACAATTATATTTTGGAAATTATTGCTTAGCTTCATATTGCCATTTATATGTATGTATAGCTTCATATTGCCAATTATATGTATGTATGCAGATGGTAAATAAACAAAATCGTAGAGACTAGATATCGTGTGATTATATGTAAGACTAAATGTGGCACATCTAAGATTGTTGGATGCCACACCAATTTAATGAAAAGCGTCCTTCTTGTCCAATCCTACAAAGAAAGCTTAACCAAAGGCTCCACAATTTGGATTCGGATTCCTACACAAGGTTTCCGCTTTTTCGATTCTAGTTTTGCCTAATGCAGTGTTTTTTCAAAATGGAATTAAATATCGAATTATAAAGGTGAGATTTTTTTAAGGTTTAAAAGTATAGGCGTATTAAATTATTATAAAATTAATATAAAATATTGGAGTCTAGTTTGATTTTTAAAAGTTAGTTAATTAATTTTATCATTAAACTGATTAATTCACTATTAAATTTATTAATTTATAATTTAACTATTTAATTTTAATATGAAATGAATCGATTTTATTATTTAACCGAATTTGCTATTGAACTCATGAGTTTTAATTTAAAATAATTTAAATATATAATCAAATCAATTGATTGATTGATTTTTAGTTAATTCGATTGATCTAATTTAGTTTTTAAATCGGTGTAATGTGTTATTGCATCAATTATTTATTCCTTCAATCTAACGAAATTAACAACATCATCTTAATCACGTGGTTAATAGACCCATTTACCTATTCTTGTCTATCTTTATCAAATTGAATACGTTGATTTAATAAAACATGATAATAGTTATTGTACAATTTCCATTACATCAATAATTATATCGAATCTTATGAGTGTTTGATTACGCTGTGGTGGTTAGGCGTAACTTTCTTGAGTCGAGTCACAGAAAATATTAGCTTAGCCTCCTAGCGATTGTAACGGGATTGGGAGACTCATTGAAAAGGATATAAGAGCACAATTAAACTCAAAACAAATAGAAGAGAATAATTGGGGCATTTATCATGGATTTGACTTAAAAACAGAAATAATCAAATGGTTGTTTGATTATTATATGATGTCTTTTAGAAATAGGATCAAAATAATATAAAATAAGAGCGGATACATTTGATTGTTTTTTTTTATACGCCTTCCTTTATCGGGTTTCGATTCTTAGAATGTAACCGTAACTTCCTCCAACTATTAATTATCAAGTCCTGGTTTCGCTTTTCTCTCTCTTCCGGTCTTCTCCTTTGACACTATATGAAGTTGTGGGCTTTAACCATTTGCTACGAATAAGCCACTAAGCTGCAAACTTGCCATCTTCTTTTTTTTTATAAATAATTTAAATAGATGTTTAATTAAATTGTAGATGATAAATTTTTTTGTTGTAATTATTATATTATTATATTGATAATTATATTTTTTATCAATTTCTATATTGTATTAGTATATTTTTTATCGATTTTTATATTTTAAAAAATAAAAAACTAAATTAAAAATCAAAGTTAAAATAAACAAACTCTAAATTTGTTTGTCTTTTCAAATGAGATTTTTTTTCTTTATTATAATTTTTTTTATTTTTATAGATAAATTAATCACAATCAAATCGCAATTATAGTGAAAAGTTTTTGCAATTTACCAAAATATCACTTTAATAAAATAATTTGAAACTATAATAAAAAAGGATAAAAATAAATTTGGATTTATTATCTTTCAAAAATTCTTCTTGACGGTTCAATTGTTCAGTATTTAACAATATTCATAAAATATAAAAAGAAAACTCAAAACTCTTTGAAAAAAATTGATAGAAGTGTAACTCTTTTAATGCATTTCCCTTTTATAAATAAATTAGAGATTCTTTTAAAGTCAAATTAAAATTAAAATTTAACTCTAATTATAATCATAATTTAGTCTTTATAAAATTAAATATGCCATATTTTATTTTTTAAAATATATTAATCTTTATAGTTAATTTTTTCTTTTTAATTGTTCTACATGTATATCTTATTAAAATTCCTATTATGTTGTTTTTTTTAAAATGTCCCTATTATGTTAGTAATGGTACCATATAACTAAAGGCCTTTTAATTATATCTCCATAATGCTTGACATCTACTAATTCACCTTCTCCATTCTTGTTTAGTTTAATGAATATGATCATAAGGTGTTTAAAGGTTTAACTTGGTCCATTCCAAAGCACTTAAGTAACTCTTTAGTATTTGTAAGTCCTAAAGACATCTACGAAGGGGAAGGGGAATGAATTGAGTATTAAAAAAATTTCTTAAACTAAACACTTTAGCTATTTAAGGCAATTTCAAGCTATATGAAATCCCTATACTAAGAATCAACCTAGACGATATAATATTGATTAAGAAAAATATTCACAAGATAAATATAAAGTAATAAAAAAATCAATAAAAATTTAAAAGATAAAGAAGAGAGTATATATAAGGATTTTTATTGTGATTCGACGACAACTTTAATTACCTTCATACACTTTCCAAGCTTTACTTGGATGTTTCACTAAAATTCAAAAATCAAATGCAAGGTTTTTTTTTTAGGTGAAGAGCAACTTTTTAGAATTCCAATCTCCTTTCTAGATGAAGAGGAACATTTAACTAATTTTTTTCAAAGTAAAGAGGAGCTTATAGATCAATCCCCAACCTAATAAAGTTAAACAATCCCTTTTGATAAGAACACTTACACCTTAAAGGTATTTTACTTGAAAACTTAATATCTAAGGGTTTAAAAGATTATCAAGATGAAAAGTATAAATGATACACTTATTGAAATCTTTGAAAATATATTTTGTTGGATTGAAATTTTTTTTTCCCTAAAACTCATATTGAACAATGATAGCTCAAAAACATAAACCATTGAAAGCTTTAATCACTTTAATGCTATAAAACTCATTAAAACCTCATAAAGATTGTTTAAAAATCTCTGTTAATCTTATTTATAGTGTTTATAAGATCAAAATACCGTTGGTTTACTAGTTGTTTAGAGAAGAGAACGAGCCATTAGACTGAAAATTACAACTAATCGTTACACTGTTAATGACTCCAATGGCCATTCCCTCAGACATCGACGACACCATTCTACCTCGTTATTAATCTTCTGAATATAATGCATGACTACAATTGTGACTAATCGTGTCTGTTGCTATAGATTGATTTTTTGATGATCTAAAAGGGTTTAAAGACATGTTAAAATGTTTGTATTTTGTTTGTTGAAGGTCTAAATGAATCAATTTTAAGTTGCGAACTTAAGATTAGTGTTTAAGATAGTTTAAGTATGAGAAATCATCTTAAATTGTTAGAAAAATTAATAAGCAACCCAAATTAATCCTTACATGACCAAACCTATATATTTTTTTTAATGAAAGTTAGAGTTTTGAGATTAATTTTCTAGAACCCACTTTTTTTAAAATTAAAACCCATTTACTTGATTTTAAAGCATAATCAAACTTTAGACAAGATTAAATGGAGAAAAGCAAAGTCTTAACCATAACTTTGTTTTGATTTTGTGAATAACTTTAATCAGACCTTAAATGTGTTTTTAAGCTCAATTAAATCATCAATCATCTAGTCCTTAGCTAATTTACACATTTGGTAATTTTTAGAATTTTTCAGAACTAATTAAAAATAATTTTTGAAGTGTTTAAGCCAAGTTAGCTAGTTTAAGCAATTTTCAGGTTTTAATCAAATTGTTTAGATTTTTCCTAAATAATTGTAATCTAATTGACCTAATAATTAAGCAACATTTTTTCCTGTGGGATCGACATTCGAAATCTGAAATT
>JAOXYD010000002.1:14851530-14867623 GCA_028565735.1 Pinacopodium congolense | reverse complement strand
TTGTATAATTTTAATTTAACTTTAAATTTAAAAAAATTAAAATACAAAATTTTTCTTTAATTTTTTTAAAAAAAATTTCAATATTAACCAATATTTAAATTCAGTACAAAATTAATAAAGTTATACTCGATTCAAGCCGATACTTCTAGTCCCACTAGTACGAAATTAAAACTCAAGACATATCGTTATTGTTGAATGGAGGTTGATCACTCACGACTTTTTCTTCTTTCTTCTTCTTCTTCTTCTTCTTCTGCCGTTATTAACAGTACGGTACAAAATTTAAAACTCCGGACATATCATTATTGTTGAATGGAGATTGATCACTCTGCTACTTTTTCTTCTTCTTCTTCTTCTGTCTTTTTTCTTTTTAAATTTTTTGCAGGGAATATGGTCAGGGATGATAGTAGGCACTGCCTTGCAGACTGCGATTCTAGTATGGGTTACTTACTGGACAGATTGGAATAAAGAGGTAGAACTCATTAATTATTACATTTAATCATTTTATAACCCATAATTGTAAATCATTGACATGCCATATAGGATAAAAGACTTTGATGCATCATGTGGTTTAACACTTTTTCAAAATGAACCTTTTTTCCAAAATTATTAAAAATGTATTTTTATAATATTAAAAAGATTTTAAAAGGATTTTTATTAGGTATTTATTATAATTGTAATAAAAATTATCATAAAATTCACTATTGTGTGTATATATATATATAATGTTTACATGAACATTGTATGCTACTTAATAATTGATTATATGACAATTTGTTTTATAAAGATTTTACAATATTTTAGTATAAATATTTTTTATAATTTGGACAAAAGTATTTTTTTAAAATATTATAATGATGCATAATAATTGATTCTATAACAAGCCTATTAAAAAGATTTGACAAAATTTTAATATAAGATAATTTTTTAATAATTAAAAATATTTTAGAGAAGTTAATCCATCACTTGCAATAAATTGCTAACAATGTTTTCTTTTTTAATTGTTTTTGCATATTTGGTCTTGAAAATTTTCAGGTGGATAAAGCAAAAGATCGGTTGAGTACATGGGACACCAAGAAGGAGCCTATTACCGAGAATTTAAGTTGATGATTTTGTTAGGAGTGTTAATAAGAGTTCAATTCATGGAAACATTGATAGGTGATTTTATTTTTATTAAAAACTCCTTTCTAAATAGATTTCTTTTTCTTATATGAAGATAAATAGAGAAATATTTTAAATATGAAAGTTTTCAAAGTCTTTTTGCTTCTATTATCTAATCAAGCAGAATTCTAAAATCAATCAATAAATCTCTAAATTTGATTTTCCATGTTTACTATTATTATTATGATTTAATTATTTTATTGAGTTATGTCGTCTTTTTTGTTTATTATTTTTACACAGCCTCTTTGCTTCTAACATCTCCTAAGACTTATCGTTTCATTTTCTTTCTTAGTTAGGAGCTTTCTTTGTTTAGATTTATTTTCGGTTGGATATATAATAGACAACAATTTTTTAAGAGAAAACATATAAATATGTAACATTTTGTATAAAATATAAAAATGAATAATATCATTTTTCAAGTCTGAATTCCAAATATATTCAAAATAATTCAAATATATAATAATCTATCAATAATATATTCAAAATAATTCATTATAATCTATCAATTATATATTCAAAATAATTCATTTGATCTCAATTCAATGACAATGATTTTTTGAAAGTCACTTAACAACAGGGAGGTTCTTTGAAAATGCTTTTATTAATGGAGTCTGGTAACATACATTGTGACATTTATATGGATAAATTATATCTTATATCACATTTATTGATATGTGTAGTATAAAAATAATGCCGTATCAAATTATTATATCACAATATACTAGCTGAATATTCATCTTCTTATGTAAAAATAGTCTAAAAATAAATTATACCATATGAAATGATTATATCCAAAAATATTGCAGACAAAAGTTAAGAAATCAGAAAATATTTTTATTAAAATTAAATATTAAAAAATTATATTTTGTAGTTTGTATTATAGATATCTTAGTTGTAAAATGTAATATTTTAAAATTTGCAGTCTTGATGGCTTCTCCTCTTCACTCTCCCCTTTGCTTCTCTCCCTTCTCCTTCTTTCTTTGCATCTATTTTGTGCTTTTCTCCCCTATCTTCCATAATGATCTTTGCCTTCTTTTTTTGCTTCTTATTCTCTCAAGCTAGCCCTTTTATGTCTTGTGTTTCTTCAATTTTTTGGCCTCCTTTCCTCTGCTTTCTCCTGTGTCTTTTGTAGCTTTGTTTGTTTCTCCCTTTGTTTGACTCCTAACTTCTCTTGACCTTGGCTCCAAGCTTATATCTCGGGTTTGGTCTTGTCGGGAAGGGCCTCTTTATTGTTCTTTATTGTTGGGTTTTTTTTTCCTTTTCCCTTACTTTTAATTTTTCTGCTTTCTATTTTAACCACCTACTCACTGATTGCTTTAAGTTGGTGTCTCTTCTTTTCAATTTCCTACTCTAGCAAGGAAACCATTTTAGGAAGAGGTCAACTCTCTAAAGGTGACTTTTCTCCTTTGCCCTCTTCCTCCCTTTGTTTTGCCCCTGTCCTTCTAAATTCGTCTCCTATTGAGGGGGAGGAGCATAATCAAAGTCAAAGAAGTTGGAAACAAGTTATAGGAGATTTATCTCTTACCTCTTTGACTTTCCTCCCCCATCTAGATTTTAATGGCAGCATATTGTTTATTCGACTTGAAATGTAGCAGAAGGATGATAAAACTTAAAACTCCACTCTAGTTAGGTTCTTTTTAGGTAAGCATTCTCCCTATCCGGTGCTTCACAGTTAGGCTCATGAATAATAGAAATCAAAATGGTTATGCGAAGTTTTATTAAATATAAAGGACCTAATTATATTTAAGTTCAATAATAAAAGTAGTGTTAGAGAGACACTAGAACCTGGGCCTTGGACATGTAAGTAACTATCCTATTTTCTTACAATTTAGACACCTAGTCTTTTCTTAGATAAGATGAAATATGAGCAAGTGCTACTATAGGTTAATTTTCACAATTTGTTGTTGGAATATTAGTTCACTTTGGTTTGAGCCACTTGGCTAGTTTTATTAGAAAGCCTATTTATATAAATGAGAACATTGTCCTAAAGAAATGAATTGGCTATGCTAGGCTATGTATTAATATAGAACAAGGAAAAGCTTTATCAGTTACAATCCCCTTGATGAGAATTGGTGAAGATGATGATTTATTTGAGGATACCATTAAAGTATCCTACCAATTGAAATCTCTTATCAATCAGACTAAGTAAAGGAAAGCTAGATGGATGAGATTTGTAACAAGGCACTATGATAAACTAATGTGCACTAAGGAATATAGTAGGTTAGTAGATAACAGAGACAATGAGCTAATTCTAGTGGCCATAAACAATGTATTAGATCTAAGGAATGTAGAAGAATTGATTGAGTGTGGCACAGCCTTAACAACTAACAAAAAGCGAGAGAAGGACACACAGAAACTTACTAAGACACCCCCCTTTTCCCTATTGAAAAGGATGTCATAAGTAGGTCTTCATCTATGGATATATAACAAGTTGTTGAGTAGGGCTCGTCAAATGTTTTCAGTCCTCCTGCACCACTACTGGAAGGATTTGTAGTGATGTTTAAAAAGTGCGTGATCGACAAAGATGGCTTCCACCCTATGTAAGATTGGCTCCATCCCCTTGCTAACACCTTAGTTGTGAGTTATCCCCTCTGCAAATAAGAAACACTGAGTCAGTTAAGCTAAGGGGGAAAGCAGTTCAAGAAGCAGAATCTTAATCATTTTCAAAATATATATCGACAAATTCCTGTGAAGTTAATTATGAGAAACGAGAAAAGGAGTTTATTAAGGCCTCTAGTAGGAAATCAGGTAGGAGGAAGCCAACAAACTCTAAAACAAATCCCTCCCCCCAATGGTTATTGGGGCATGGAATGTGTGGGGCACTAACTATCCTAAAAAATAACAATCCTTAAAGGATTTTATTAGAGATAATAAGTCAACTATTTTTGGCATCCTAAAAACCAAGTTGACTAGTGTAAGGTGTAACTCACTTAAGTTATTAGTGAGGAATTGAGATTTTATTACAAATCATTCTCACCATCATTATGGTAGAGTAATAGTAGCTTATGACACTAATTCGGTTGATATCTAGTGTTAAAAGTTAGTGATTAAGCCATTCATGTAACTACTCATATTAAGCTATCAGACATTAAAGCCGCAATTGATTTGATATATGCTTTCAACTTTGCTTTTCAAAGGAATATGCCATTAAGAGAAATAGACTTATTGAGTAGATCCTCAGCTAGCCTTAGGTTATTAATTATGGATTTTAACTGTGTAATGTATAGTTCTGAAGTAGAAGGGTATATAAGTGACCTCAACATTAAAAAAAACAATTTAAGAGAGTGTATGGAGAAGGTTGAACTTACTAATCTTATGTATGTCGGAAACTTCTTTATTTAGTGTAATAGACAAAGTGAGAATAGGTTCATAAGAACAAATTTAGATTGAACATTAGTAAATGGTGATTTGTTACCTCAACTTTAGGACAGTTTTGTGTCCTTCGGGGACCCTTTATTTTTTTACCATTCCCCTATTTTGGTGTTGATTCTGCTTAATACTTGTAAGACAAGTTACCCATTCAAATTCAACAACTTCTTAACTGAAGTTGAAGGCTACCGAGATGATGTCTTTAAGGGCCTAGCTCACAAATTTAGAAGGAGCAGAGAGTATATTTATGTAAAGAAGTTGGAAGCTATTAAAAAGGGACTTAAAGTTCTTAATAAATTGCAGTCTAATCATACTTAGAATTAGTTTCAACATCTAAGGAGGTTTTGAATAAGGCATAACAGGCTTTTTATGCCCACCAAGTGGTTTTCATTGTATTACTCTAAAAGAGGAAGCTTTGGAAAACTATTTAGAAGTTATGTCACATCATTCCTCTATATCGAAATAACGTTCAAGAATCAAATGGGTGATAGATGGGGACAGGAACAGTAGTTTCTTTTTTTTCATAAGGCTATATTGGATAGAAGGAATTTTAATCAAATTATCTCTCTCATAACGATGGATGGAGAAATTGTTGAACCCAAGAAGAACTTAAAGCTAAGGTGGTATCTTATTTTAAGAACCTCCTAGGCATTAAAGCTGAAAGCATTTCCAGTGTTTCTACAATCAAATCCATTATTGATCATTACATCTCAGAGGAAGACTCTATAGCTTTGTATAGACCATTTTTATCAAAAGAGAATGAAAGAGTAGTCTTTAATCTAAACCATAACAAATATCTAGGACTGGATGGGCTAAATGGCCACTTCTTCCAAAATAATTAACCTCTTATTAAGGATGCGATCATTGATGCAGTTCAGGAGTTCTTTGAATCAGGTAAAATGTTGAAAATAACTAATAAGACTTTTATTTGCCTTATCCCTAAAATGAAAAGCACAAATTTATTGAGCAGATTCATGCCTATTTTAAGTTGTAACACTTTTTTTAAAGTCATTTCTAAGCTTTTAGCATCAAAATTAAAAATAGTGCTCAAATCCTTAGTTGATGATTTTCAAGGAGCTTTCCTAGAGGGCAAAGTGATTAGAGATAATTTTCTCATTATTTAAGAGTTACTTAATGGTTATAGGAGGAGGAATTATGCTAAAAATTATGTCATTAAAATCGACTTTCACAAAGCTTATAATTCTATAAGTTAGGACTTCATACAACATTCCTTAGAAGCTTTTGGTTTCCCCTCGAAATTTAGGAATTGGTTGAAACAATATATTGAGACAATCTCCTTTAGTGTTCTTATTAATAGACAACTTACGGAGCGTTTTTTGGCAGGTAAAGGCATAAAGCAAAAGGATCCGATCTCACTTTAACTCTTCATTCTATGTATGGAGGTGTTTCATAGACTATTAAGGCAGACCATTATGCAAGACATGGATTTCAAACATCATAACAAATGTAAAATGGTAAACTTAGTTGATTTGGCCTTTAGAGATGATTTATTGATATTATCCAAAGCTCATGACCACCCTGTTAACTTATTCATAGCCTCCCTTCAGTCATTTAAGTTGATTTTAAGGTTAAACATTAATACTAACAAGAGTTTTATAATTGCTTCAGCCTCGGTTCAAAATGATGCTACTTGGCTTTCCTTAGTTGTTGGACTAAGAATCAAGGAATCACTTTTTACTTTTTTTGATTTTCCAATCAATACGCGTAAGCTTCAATATAGAGACTATAGTGCTATGATAGAAAAGGGCCATAAAAAATTGTTTAGCCAGTGTAATAGATCACTCTCTTTTGGTGGGAGACTGTAACTGATTAAATCATTCCTTAACTCTCTCTATATCTATTAGTTCTCACAAATATTCATTGTAAAGGGTTTGATGAAGACTTTGGAGAAAATGATGGGAGGATTCCTTTGGTTTGGCGATCAAGAAAGGAATTATAATGTTAAAGTTCAATGGTTTTAAGTTTGTAGGCCTCTTGACGACTGAAGACTAGGAATTATCCCTATAAATCTTACTAATAAGATGTTTATGAGGAAGAGATTGTGGTGATTGCTTGGCAATAAGGAATTGTTACGGTCTTGATATATACAGATTTACTATTTACATAGGAAGAGTGCGCGGGAGGTAGATAATATACTAGCCCCAGTCTCTTACTTTTCTGCCCAATTGTTACAATAGAGGGAGGTGCTCTAAGACCATATAAAATATATCATAGGTAATGATAAATTGGCTTCTTTGCTATTTGATAACTGGTGGAAATTAGGCCCAATCTATAGATTGAGGTTCCAGTTAGTATTTATAAGGTTCTCTTGAAATTCCAAAGATAAAAACTGGATCCATCTGAATGGTTGGTCTAATGTCCCTTTAGAGATCCAAAGTTTTTTTTACCTAATTATAATCCTAGTATAAATAGGGAGGACAATTTTTTATGGCTTAGACACCTGTCTAGTAAGTTTATAAATAAATCTTGTAAGGAGGTGCTTTTAAAAAAACAACAAACTCTAGGTTGGTGCAGGATAGTTTGGAACAAATATCTATTATCTAAGGTATATTTTTTTCTTGTGTTTATTGACTAAACAAAAGTTGAACTCCATAGACAAACTAAGGTATTTGCATATACCTTCCAGATGTTTCCTCTATAATATAACCACTATGAGTCACTCAATCATCTATTCTTCAATTGTATGTTCTCTAAATATGTTTGAGACAACATTAGGTAGCACTACCATTGAAGTATCCCACTTACTAACTTTTCAGAGGTACTAAGCTGATTTGAGACTGATAAATAGGAGAGTGAAGATAACAAACTATCTATTTGATCTTTTTTTACTCGACTATGTTTAGCCTGTGGAGGGAGAGGAATAAGGGCTAATTCAAATACATCGAAGTCATTAAGGAACAACTAGTCAAGGACATTAAGATTTGGATGGGTGAACAAGCAATGGTTTAGGAGCTACATAAGTGAGGAAGGACTCGATCTAGGGTTGATTCTGGCCTGAATACCATCCCATGGTAGATTCCTAAGGGGGACTTGCTCTTATCATGATGGTGAGTTGTTGAATCTTAGCTTATTAGTAACGTTGATTGTGTACTTCATAGTGGGTCTCCTTCCTCTAATTGCTGACCTGACAAAGGAATATCTAAAGCTATTAATGAAGGGGACCTTTTGCAAAAACTTTCAAACTTACATGGAAGCCATTACCTTTTATCATTGTTTTATGGAGAGCTTCTATAATTGCTTAGTTTCTTGCTGTGGTAGGTTGATGCTTTTGGTATGGTGATTTCATAAAGTACCTTGGTTATGGAGAAGATTATCGCCTACAAGAGCATGCAGTGATAGATTTTAAAATTTTCCTATTATAGATATAGGATTTGGAATAGATAAATTTTAATTTATTCATGATGAATTATAGTTATAAAAAGATTAAATTTTAATTAACAAAAAATATCATATCAACTCTAATATTTTCATTTATGCTGAAATTAGATCATAACATTTTAAAAGGTTAAAACAGCTTTAATATTTTTATAAATATTAAAAAATCTAACGTTTTAAAAATATTAAAAAATAACTCTGTAATAAATTCTTTTTGAATATTTTTAAAATGTATAGGTTTGATCTAAATATTGATAAAAACACTAGTGTTAGAATGTTACCTTATTTTACCAATTTTAATTACATAAAAATTTGAAAATATTTTACAAATTAAAAAAAATTATATATATATATATGATATTCATCGGTATTATTATTGTACGGTACGTAGCCTGCGAGTTCCATGGGCGGCCATTTAATCATGCTATAAAAACTTCCCTTTTCAAAATCCATGGCTGCACTGCTTTAATTCCACTTCCTTGGTGGGGAATATAGGAATTCTTGCTGAACCAAGAAGAATACCGTCTCAGGCAGCTACAAATTGCTGCTTATTCTCACTCTGATGGACATCCTGAAGCCATCGCTTTCAGGATTTTACGTCCATTGTCTCCATAGAAGCCTCAAATCCAATGAGCCGTTAACAGGAAGATTAATCCATGCCCAGTTGATCAAATTAGGCCTCAATTTCAGTGTTTACTTGATGAACAACCTCATTAACTTGTATTTTAGAACTGGGTCTAATACCGATGCTCATACCCTGTTCGATGAAATGCCTGAAAAGACCACGTTTTCATGGAATACGATCCTTTCTGGGTATGCGAGACAGGGAAATATTAAGAAAGCTCTTTGCTTTTTTAATGAAATGCCTGTCCGTGATTCTGTTTCGTGGGCTACGATGATTGCGGGTTATAATCAGATGGGTTCTTTTCAGATTGCAATAAAGATGTTTGTAAAGATGATAGGGGATCAAGTTTCTCCAACCCAGTTCACTATTACGAGTGCCCTTGCTTCATGTTCTGCTATGGGCGCTCTGATTATAGGTAAGAAGATTCATTCTTTTGTTGTTAAATCTGGGCTTAGTGCATGTGTTCCTGTAGCAAACTCGCTTCTCAATATGTATGCAAAAGCTGGAGACTTCGTAATGGCTAATATTGTTTTTGATAGGATGAGATTGAGAAACACGTCAAGCTCGAACATTATGATTGCAATGCATATGCTTTGGGGCCAGATTGACCTTGCTCTTAATCAGTTCCAGCATATGAATGAACGAGATATAGTTTCCTGGAATTCTATGATAGCAGGTTATACTCAGCATGGTTTTGACTTGGAGGCCATAGAATTCTTCTCTAAGATGTTGAATGATTCTTCTTTGAAGCCTGATAAGTTCACCTTAGCAAGCATTTTATCAGCTTGTGCCAATATTGAGAACTTAAAAATTGGTAAACAAATTCATGGTTACTTAATTAGAATCTATTTTGATTCTTCTAGGGCAGTGGGAAATTCATTAATAACATTATATGCAAAGTGTGGACGAGTAGAAATAGCTCAAAGGTTAGTGGAGCAAAGCGGGATATCGGACCTTGATGTTATAGCCTTTACTTCTCTGTTGGATGGATATGTCAAGCTAGGGGATATAACCCCAGCAAAGCAGATTTTTGAGTCTTTGCAAGACCGTGATGTGGTTGCATGTACAGCCATGATTGTAGGCTATGTACAGAATGGCTTAATTAGTGATGCCGTCGAGCTCTTCAGAACAATGGTGAGCGAAGGGCCCAAACCAAACAGTTATACGTTGGCAGCTATACTGAGTGTCAGTTCAATTGTGGCTTCTTTGAGTCATGGAAAACAAATTCACGCAAGTGCCATAAGATCAGGGGAACCCTTATCTGTTTCTGTGGGCAATGCTTTAATTACCATGTATGCCAAAGCTGGGAGCATTGGTGGTGCTAGGCAAGTATTCAAACTTATATCTTGCCCAACATGCATTAAAAACTCAACTAGTCAATAAGTTGTTAACCACTGATCTACCAATGCACATAAAATCATAAAGCAGTCGATCAACTATTAGCATTGGTCAACCAATGGTTTTACAAAGCCAACTTCTAGATTAAGTTCCTAGACAAGGTTTTTTATGATTAAGATAGAAAAATTAAACCAAAAAATGCAAGTCTCTTGATCAATGAAATTTTAAGTATATTTTTATTACTTTTAACTCTAACTTAATGCCAAACCATGCCAAATCCATTTCTTTCATTTTTAAACCAATTCACACAAGTTTTAATTCATCCCTAAAGTAATTTAAATAACAAATGTTTCAAGTAATTTCAAACACAAAATATGTCTTAGTTAAAGAAATTTAAGTACTTTTAAAGCCTTTCCAAAGTTTTACAACTTTTTCAAAGTTTTCCTAAACTCCTCATAATAATTCTTTTCACTGAAAACCAATCTACATAAGTTTCAAGACATCCCCTAACTATTTCTAAAGACCAGGACATTTCAATTAAGTTCAAGCATAAAATATGTCTTGGTTATAGAAAATTTTTATTCTAAACAATTTCTAAAACTCTTTAAAATTTTCCTAAACTTTCTCAAATATCCTTAAAAACATCTTAACCATACTAAAAAAACACTTAACCAAACTCAATCAACTTTCCAAAAAATTTTAACACATTAAGAGGGCTTCTTTCAAATAATTTCCCAAATTTTCTCTTGATTATGAAATTTTATATGAACCTAAAATTCTATGTCAAATTCTATTATGCAAATGATCATACAAAATCTAAAACTCCTTTCCAAAATGCATAATTTATGCCAAAATCTTAAATACAAACCATTATATAAATGTTGAGTACTTCAATGATTGAAAGACCAAATCAAGACTTTTAACTAAATAAGGTGTAGTAATATTGTAATTACAACATTATAGTTGATAGTGAGATTCTAATAAGGTGTTGAAAAGTAGACGAAGGTGTGAAGTTAGACATCAAATCACTACAAATCAATTTGCAGACTTCTTTTTCTATCTCTTCTTATTTTCAAGTTTGTTTCGTTTAAATTCGTATTATTGTATATTTTTTTAATTTTTAGTAATTTAATTGTATTATATTGATTAGTTATATTATTTGAACTTTTGCATTTCAATTTATATTAAATTGTTTAGAGCTTTCGAATTACTCGGCTTTTAAGAGGGAATTATTAATTATGTGTAAAAGACATAGAAAGATTTAGAAAACTTTAGCATCACCTAATTGACTTCCCTTTCAGATGCCATATGGAGACCATCATAAACCTATTGAATTTAGGATTAAATTTTTTGTAAGAAAAATTGTTTTAGTCTATTTGATAATAAGATAATTAGGATTTGAATTTATGTTGTTGTTATGCTACCAATTGAAAAAAATGTAATGCATTTATTGTCACATAATTTTTATTTTTATTGAAAAATAAAAGGCACCAGTCTAAATAAAATTATAAAACATAAAAAAATAATAATGCTTTTCTCTAAATTATAAATTTAAATGTACTAAAGTAAAATTTTAAAGAAAAAAAGTTTAAGATAGATTTGTTAAAAAAACGCATTTCTATAAGTTTAAAATCTTTTTTAAATATGAGAAAATTAAATACTATAAAATACTTTTTTAAATGATTTTTTATTATTTATACCAATTGATAAATTTTTATAGAATTAATAAAATTCCTTGTTCGAACATTCTCATACTTTGCAAATAAATTTTATATAATATAAGAAGAAGAAAATTCAAAGTTATGGACTATATCGTTGATGGTTGTTGGTGCATGGAGCGTGACTTAAGTTACAGTTTAATTTCTTACTCTGCTATATTTATATTTTCATTATAAAAAAAAGTTACTTTTAATACCAAAAGTTTTTAAAAGAACAATATGTGAACAGGTCAATTAATTTCTTGGAAGTTGGAGCAATCCTAAAGCCAGCTGATATAATGATATCGTAATTTACAATCATCCTAATTTTAATCTTTAAATAAGAAAGCATAATGAGCATTTTATAGCAATTCAAACGTAATATTCATTTTTTTTTGTGTATTTTGTATCAAATTTGTTAAATATTTGCCGGTTCGATCACTCTAGGATCAGGTTCACCTCCCGTCTCAAGCCCACAGTTCCACAACTTAAATTGTCCACTATCGTAACCATAGCATTAATGTCAGCAACAATAACCCCAAACCATCAACCTGGATTCATTACAAACACCCACCGTCTACTTCCACTTGCTCTTCATGGTACCTCAACCTTATGAACTTTTTAAGCTTTAAGTTAAGCTTCCAATTCCATCCAATTTAAGAAATTGTTTTTTCTTCCAATCTTTTCCCAACAATGCATACCGAAACTAAGGAGGAGGTATTATTAAAAGCAAAATTCGGTTAAATCTAATTGCTTATGGTTCCTTCTTTTGAATGTTTTTCTGGCATGGCTTCAAAAACTATGGATGCCAAGCCCATCCATTCTCAAGGGAGTGCGCATCCAATGTGCTGGTTTTTGGTCAGATGTTAGAGAAAGAGCAAAAAATTTGTAATGAAGTTGAG
The DNA here is from genome assembly GCA_028565735.1 of Pinacopodium congolense. Lineage (NCBI taxonomy): Eukaryota > Viridiplantae > Streptophyta > Magnoliopsida > Malpighiales > Erythroxylaceae > Pinacopodium > Pinacopodium congolense. The sequence goes on along the minus strand of JAOXYD010000002.1, from coordinate 14,855,138 downwards.
TTAGGCTGAACAGAATGATTCTTATGTCAGTTACCTAGTTTAGTTTTTCTCCTCAATTTGATATACATATTTACATACTAGATGGCTAAACTTCTACGAGGAAGAAGAACAAAAGAATAATGTGTTTTTTTACGACTAATCCATTTGAACAATGATCCAAAATGAAATGAAAATTAAGAAAGAAAAGCTCCCATTTCTAGCTCACTCACATGCTCCTGAACTGCATTTGTAATTGTACCAACTTCTTCAGCTCCTTCCCCGAGCGCGCTTGACTCCTAAAACCTGGCGAACGCAACGGCATCAAAATTGTAACAACCGAGATATGCTGGGAAGTGACTTTAAAATTTGCAGATTTCACCTACCCTCCACCATAGTGTTGGACCAAGACAGAGACATTGAAGATGACTGAGATTTTCTGATATCTGCAAAGGTTGGATGTGATGATGACGAATAGCCAAAACTTTGAGACAAGTTTAACCAAAGATCCCTGGACTTCATTTGTTGCAGCAAATACGCACCCATGTCCTCAGTCTCGGACTCAGTAGCCTCATTATTCCCCTCCAAAACCTTTACCACCTGCCTCATTGTTGGCCGAGCTCCAGGGTCAGGATATGTGCATAACAAGCCCAAGTGAAGTACTCTCTCGACTTCCTCCTCCTCGAACTCACCCCTGGCCCTAAGTCGCTCGTCTAATGCATCGAGTAAGTGCTCTTCCATCATCAATTTCCACACCGTACCAACCAAAGGTGGCTTCCCTTCCTCTATTGGCCTCCTTCCACACATTACCTCTAATATCAACACACCAAAACCAAAGACATCAGTTTGAGCTGATGCTCGTCCACTGCGCACCACCTCAGGTGCTAAGTACCCCACTGTTCCCACCACCCGAGTAGTGCTAGCTACTTGCCCGTGCCCGTGCATTCGAGCCAACCCAAAATCGCCTAGCCTTCCGTTCATGTCCTTGTCAAGTAGTACATTACTGGCCTTAATGTCCCTGTGAAGAACTCTGGATTCCCATCCTTCATGCAGATAAAGAACTCCTGAAGCCACATCTTTCAAAATCCTTATCCTCTCTTCACAGCTTAGCATTTTACTCTCATCACAGTCGAACACCCTCTTGTCCAAACTTCCATTCTCCATGTAATCATAGATCAACATGAAACTTCCCTTTTCTTTCTTGCACCAACCTCTCAAAGCCACCAAGTTTCTGTGCTTCAATCTTCCGAGGCTTGAAATTTCAGCCAAGAACTCTCTCATCCCGTCATTTTCATGTGATATCCGTTTCACCGCTACCTCTGCCCCACCGGGGAATACACCCTTGTACACCTTCCCATTCCCTCCACTTCCAATAACGTTCTCTTCACTGAATCCTTTCGTTGCTGTGTCAATTTCTTGGTATGTAATTCGATGTGGCCAGTACTCCAACTCCCATTCCTCAATTTCCTCTTTTAACCTTGCCAGCCTTCGCTTCCTCCTAATCAAGAACAAAGAAACCGAAGCCAAGCCAACAATAGCCAGGAAACTTCCGACTGTAACTCCCGCAATAAACCCCTTCGACCCAAAAATTGAATCTTTTGGAAGTACAAACGATGGAAGACCAATTGTAATCAAACTTTCACTTAGAGAAAAATTGGAGTTACTAAAGCTCCAAGCCAAAATCTTGTGACCCTCAACAAGTTGCCCTGTTGATGCGGTGAATCCAACATACATCTCATCCTCAAAAACATCAGAAAGATTGAGCGGAACACTCAATAAAGGGCGTTGAGGCCTTTTCAGACCAACCGGAGCCATAGTAACATTAATAAAAGCATCTGCATAGTCAATCCAAACTTGGTAATTACGACCATCATTTAGCTTCTGCGTCTTGAATGAATAGTTGCTGCTATTGTCTTCATCGTTAGCCCAATAGCCTGCCTCTGTTGCAACCAACGATGTGAGGGAATTAACATCTACTCCAACATGATTGTCGTTGATGTCATTGAATTCTTGATTTGAGAACACATCAAACTCAATACCAAACACATGGTTACTGGATAAACCAGTATTTGTCCGATTCAAGAAGCCTAAATTTTGAGCAGAGTTGGCACTATCTACGCCAGTATATGGAACAAAAAGGAAAACCAAGCCATGCCCAGGAAGGACACCTTTATAAGGAGCCATGGCGAATATAAAAGAAGTTGAGAACGGATACAAGTATGAGGAACCTGGTTCTCTGGTTCGTATCTTTGATGGGTACAAGGCACGACCAATCGTGAAAGTTGTATCATTAGTAAGAGTAAGGATCCGAGATTCGATGATGGCAGAGCCATAGAGTAACAGATTGGTGGAATTTGCAGAACTGTTGAAGCCATTGAAGACGAAATCTCTGGCCAACACAGGTTGAGAAAATAGAGTTATAGCAGACAGAATCGAGAAAAGAAAGCAAAGATCTTTCTTCATGGCTAGCGAGGAAGAAGAAGACGAGACAAGGAGCCGTGTTTCATGGGGCAGTTCAAAGAGTTAATTAAGATAAGATCGAACGACAAATGGAAATGTTCAGGGTTCCTGAAAGAAGGTAAAAGATAGATTACGCTCAGTAGAACAAAAAAGGCTTTGAATTTTCATAGTCAAACATGGAGAACTCAATTTGTCCATGGATTTGTTGGATATTTACACGAATTTGTCTGAAAGTACAGGATAATGTGAAATTGTCGGCGGGTAACGTCAAAATGAATATCAAATGCGTACGGTTTCCCCCGCCGAGATTTATAGGAACTAACCTGTCAAAAAACTCGCGAGTATACATGTCCTCGTGTAAGTCAAAAGAACAAAGACGAGAGAGGGTCGATCAGGTAACAGAAGCTTTTAATTGGACGGACAGGGACACAAATAGAAAGGTGACTTTTGTATGCGAAATGGTCACTATTATATGCCTATTAGAGTTGGAAGATTTGTATATATTCACAAAGGGTGGGAATTCGAAAGGGTTCAAGTGTGTACTTACAAAGCAGTATTATACCTCGTTACGCAATCAAGACCATCTTCAATTTCAATATTATTGTTTCGCAAGAATGGCGCTTTTCCCCGTGTTCCGCAAAGAAACGATGGCTGCTTCTAAAATCGTGTTCAACATGTTAACAATCATTAATAGAGGCAAAGTACCTTTAAACATACAGGCTCACAATTGCCGCACAACAATTTTTTATTTCTTTTTCTTTCCCGTAAGTTGACCTTTACCTAATTCAAGAGCATCTTGTAACTAATCTAATTAAGGGTTATTTTGTTCAATTTTTTGTAGTTATAATTTATTTCTATTTTAAGTACAAAAATCAATATAAATTAACGGTTTTTCTCTATTTTCATTAGTTACTATGCATTTTTATTAGTTTTGTACATTTTATTAATTGTTTTGTATTATTTTCATCAATTTTTGTATTTCAAAAAATAAAAATAAGAAATAAAAATAAAAATAAAAATAAAAATCCCAATCACACAGTAAAAATTCTCGTTGTTTCACATAATCAAATCAAAGCCAATCACAGTTAATTTATTAGGTTTGTTATGGCATTTATATTATGGTGTTTTGAGAGAGACGACTTGGAAATAGGTACTTAGGGATGTTTTAAGTT
>JAOXYD010000002.1:14832290-14851430 GCA_028565735.1 Pinacopodium congolense | reverse complement strand
CTACTGGCGAAAAGTTTCATCAAAATCAACTCTTAACTTTTATCTGCAATTTTTTTCCACTAGCCTGGCTTTATACGCCTAGAAAATTTTTGGAACTTGCATCATAAGCGTTAGAGCCTCCATATTTATTATCCAAAAAAACACATAATTTGAATATGAGCTAAGTTTGTCTTATGCCTTGGGCTATAATTTTTACCCATCATTTGATTACTTTATAGTTTAAATATAGTAATTAGGTCTAATGATTAGTAATCTAGTTAGTGGCATATATTAAAATTAAAGTAAAGATGATTTAGAAATTAGTTTCTAATTAGAATTAAAATTAGAATTAAAATTAGAATTAAAATTTCTAATTAAATTAGATTAATTTGTTTCATTAAAATAAAAATAGAAATAAATTTCTAATTAAAATAAAATTGAAATGATTTTCTCGATTAAATTTGACTTATTTATTTAGTTGAATTCAAATTAGAAATAAGTTTTCTAATTAAAGTTATAAATAATTTTCTGATTAAACAAAAAATAATGAAAAGTTAGTAAAGGATCAACAATTAGAAATTAGTTTTCAATTAAACCAATATTATTAAATTGACTAGTTTAATAATAATTTGAATTAGAAATAGGTTTCTAATTAAATTAAAAATTATCCATATATTAATATGATTATAAATGATCTTTTAAGTGATTTGAAATTCATAGCATAATTTGATTAGTTCAATTAGAAAGTCACTAAGAGAATAAATTGACTTCATTCTTTGAGTATGAGTTTGTTTTTTATTAAACAAAATAATTTGTTTATTTTATAATTTTTGGAAAATTTAGTTTTTCAATGAGATGTCTATAATAAAGAGGATACCCAGACTTCTCTAAATTAAGGTACATATGAGACGTGTTGGTAGTATGTTTACACGATTATTCAATATGCATTTATTACCTACATATTTTGATGGCACTTCAATGACCCAAATAAGGTTGATCACCATAAAATTTGACTCATATCAGCAGTACCTAGATCATGCAATGCAAAAACATCTAATGCATATGTTGAACATGAACATTCAATTGAATAACAAGTGCAAGTTGTGTTTCATTCACTATCTCAAAGTTGGGAGCATATGAAGATGTATCTAACTCACAATGAGAGCATCAAGATGATGGAAGATGCTACGGGGTATCTTATTTTGGAGGAAGATTGTCTTGAGGCCTCAAAGTTGTCTTCTGAGATATATGCAGTTGGTTCTATCTCATATTTAGCTATAAACAAGAAACATAAGCATCATAGTAGAAATAAGTGAAAAAATAATATGAGATTCAACAACTTTGCTCTGGAATCCAAGAAGGCTAATTAGAACCAACATGGAAAAGGAAAATTTCCTTTGAAGAAGAAGAATATGAAATAAGTAAAATATTATAAATGTGGCAATAAGGGCCACTTTGCTTAAGATTGTATCGAGCTAAAAAAAGGTACAACATTATAGTACAAATTTTTATTTAGTGAATGTTTCTTGTTCTATTTTACTAACTGACTTACATCCCTTAATATTAGTTATTAATTATTTACATATAGTAACTCCAACATTAATGAAACTTTTTGGTATGCTAGACGATATTTTATTGGTCAAAATCAAATAAGTCAATTGGCTAAAGAAGGACTTTTAGATAATCAAAATCAAATACATCTACCTATATGTGAGCATTATATAACTGGTAAAATGGCAAGAAAGCCATTTGGAAAGGGAACACAAGCTGTATATTCGTTGCAATTAGTGCATTATAATATCTGTAGTCCAATGAATGTAAGAGTTAGATGTGGGATCGTCTATTTCATCACCTTTATAAATGATTATGCTCAGTATGTTTACATCTATTTGATGTCTTATAAATTAGAAGCATTAGATTATTTCATAAAATATATGAATTTGGATAAGAATCAATTAGATAGGAATATCAAAGCATTACAAATGGATTGAGGGCAAGACTTATATGATAAGTTCAAGGTTTTATGTGATGAAAAAGGAATAAAGAAGCAGTTAGCTATTCTTAGAACTCCACAACAAAATGACATGACTGAAAGACGAAACAAGACATTATTGAAAATGATTAGGTCTATAATGGTACAAGAAAATTTACCAATCATCCTTTAGGGTGATGCATTTTTTATAATCGCTTATATACTTAATTATGTGTCCACAAAATTAGTTACGAGCACATCGTATGAGTTATGGATTGGTAAGAGAGCTAACATGTCAACTCTTCAATCTTGGGGATGTGCTTCCTATGTTCATGTTATCCTTTAAAAATATGGGAAATTAGGCCCAAAAGGGAAGAAAAATACCTTTATTAGGTATTTAGAACACTTAAAAAATATGGATTTATTGGTAAATAAGGTAATGAAAGGGTAACCAAATTTTAATTTTGACATGTAACATTCTTAAAAAATGATTTTCCAAAACAAGTTAAAATAGAAAAGACCTATTTTTATATAAGAAACTTGATTAGAATAATTATGTTATGAAGAATCAAGAAGATGAATTTCAATCAAGTGGGAGCAATTCTACTAAAAGTTTTCATGTGATGACTAATCTAAGTAGGAGAAATCAAACCAATCATAAATCTATTTATGATGAACCTCATTTAAGATAAAGTAATCCCTAACGTCATTTTGAGATTGAAGGGAAAATTAATATGATTGTCCTATAAGAGGAATGGATGAAAGCAATGAAAGAAGAATAGCTTTATTAAGCTTTAATCAAGTATAGAAATTAGTTGATCTCCCTTAAGGCGTGAAGCTATTGGGAATAATGGGTTTTCAAAAATAAAGAAAAAAATTGATAGTGATATCAAAAGATAGGAGGCACGTTTTGTAGCAAAAGGACATACACAATAGGGAGGAATTGATTATAAGGGCACGCTTTTCACCTATTGTGAAATTTGCTTTAATCCATCTTATTCTAGGTATAGTATCCAGTATGAATCTTAAATTACATCAAATGGATGTAAATACTACTTTTCTTAATGAAAAATTAGAGGAATAAATCGATATGGAACAACTTAAAGGTTTTATCAATGTAGGCTAACAAAATAAGGTATGTTGGATTTATGGCTAAAAGCAAACTTTAAGAAAATGGTATATTCATTTTCATAACATAATTTTCTTATGATTTTCAAATGATCAATGAGGACCATTATATGTATGTTAAGAAATTCAAAGATAAATTCACGATTTTATCTTTATACATAAATGATATATTAATTACTTGTAATGACTATATGTTCATTAGACAAATCAAATATTGGTTATCATATAAATTTGAAATGAAAGACATAGGTGAAGTTGCATGCATTCTTGGAATTAAGATCTTAAGAGATCATTCAAATAAATTATTGGCGCTCTCACAAGCGATGTACATTCAAAGAATCCTTGAACAATTTTGTATGCAAGATTTCAAACCAATTGATAATCCTATTACTAAAGATGAAGGCTTCAACATTAGAAATTATTCGACAATGCCACAAGAAAGAGAAAAAATAAAGAAATTTTGAGAAAAAAATAAAGAAAGTTCCCTACTCTAATGCAGTTAGAATTCTTATATATGCAATAATATATACAAAACCATATATTTGTTATGCTATTGGGATGGTGAACAGATATCAATCAAATCCATGACAAGTATATTGGAAAGTAGTAAAGAGAATATTGAGGTATTTGAAGGGTAAAACGGATTATCTCTTATGTTACTAAGAAATGATCTATTTATACAATAGTATATAGATGATAAATAGAGAGAAGATTTAGATGAAATAAAATCTACCTCAAAGTATGTTTTCTTACTTAATAATGGAGCAATATTATGGAAAAAGTAAGAAACAATCATGTATTGTGTTGTCTATAATGAAACGTTAATTTATAGAATCCTAAGCTATTATATAAAAAGCTATGTAGCTTCATCAATTTTTAGTTTATTTGGAGGTCATTAAAAGCACAATTGTTCTAGTAACTATCAATTGTGATAGTTAAGAAATGATTATTTATACTAAAGACCCCAAGTTTTATTATAAAACAAATTATATAGATACTAACTCCAATTATGTGAAAGACATAGTTGCATAAGAAGAGATGGGCATGAATTATATATCTACACGAGATATGGTGGTAGACCGAATGACAAAGCCAATTTCCTTATATGCATACATTAGACATGTAAAGTCACTGAGACTATGTAGATGTTGAAATGTAATAATATACATTTTTCTATGTATGTTCACTCACTGTAAAATTATATTTGGATGAAAATGTATGATGAAGATTATATATTGTGTATCATTTGATTCATGAATATATTTATTTTTCATAAATATATTTTGTGATGAATTAAAAGTATATGAGACAGATTAGAAATTGACCATTTTACATGAACAATCGCTTACAATGTTTATGATCTCTATAGATGAGGCAAGTTTAATTTTTATTATCTAGGTGATAATTCAAAGTGCTAAATTTAAACCATCAATTTCTCATTAAACAAAAAGGCTAAATTAGAAATAAATTAGTTCACGTAATTAAATTATCACTATATTTGTCTTAAGTTGCTAGATGTGAGTTTTGAAATATTTTTAGAGTAGATAAGTGAACTCAAATTAAATATTCAGTATGTTTGAACTATCATTTGTATGATATTTCTTGAATGAATGATATTTAAGTTAAACGAAGTGGATAAATATCGTAACATATAACTCGTACCATGTTTAAAAATGACCATAAAGGGATTAATGTAAGTCTTAAGATCTCATCTTATAATGTGTGAGATCCTTGAGGTTGAGAAAAACCTCATTATATACCCTTATGACTCTTGTCTAATTCTTGAAGATTAAATTTAAGGTTTATTACTTTAGGTTATTGCCAAAAAATCATACAAGATGTGATCCTATAGAACAATTCTAAGAAAGCAATTTAAATTGAATTCAAAAGAGAAGTAAGAATATAAGAAGTCATTTATTTTTCTTATTGACTCACATGAAAAGTATTCAAATATAAATATCATTTCTTTAGTAAAAAAAATTGAATACAGTTATGACAAAATAAAATAAATGAGATTAAATAAAATTGAAAATGTGAGATATGACCTAGGGTATAGCGTATAATATTTACTCAAGAATAAATAAGTCCTAAGATTGATTTGTTAATCAAGATGTGATATACTCTGAAAAGATATATAACAATGTGTTCTCATCGTATACTTGTCACAATGGTTATTATACAAGTATAAGAACTGTGGATTTTTCCAGTTGGATTAAAACTCATCATATGTAAGTGAGAAATGATGAATGATGCACACCTATGAGGGGTTTTATACTCATTGATCATGGATTAACTACCAAGAGTAGTTAATATTTGAATTTAACTATATAATGTTTTTAATTCAAAATGAAGATAAGTTTTTTTATCGAGTTTAAGATTCTTTGCAAGAAGGAAAAACAAAAGTTTTCTCAAGTTCTTTAACTAATGGAATCACAAGTAATAATTCAAGTACGTGATTATTGTAATTGGTGCATATATCATGATTATCTTAAATATAATCTTTGTGATTGTCTTTAAATTCTAACATTCCTTGCTAATATACTTAAAAAAGGATTATTAATATTATTTTTATTTTTTATAGTGTTTTATTTTTATTTTTATTTTTATCTTTTCTAAAAAACAAAAATCTGTTGGTTGATATTTATAATAAAAAATTAAAAACTTATTTAGTTAAGATTTGTGATAAAAATTAATTTGGTAGTGATGATTAAATATCAAATAAATTCAAATTCTCATACCAAAATACTCTTTCGCATCTTTAAAATATATATTAGTTAATAGATTATATCAATTATTTAATGTGAAAAATCTATTTTTAAAATATAAAGAAATAGAATTTTTTATTTCTTTATTTTTATTTTTGTTTTTTGATTTTGTAAACGTTAAAAACAAAACAGAATATAACCAAACATAGTTTTTTCCCCCTTTGTTTCTTTATTTTTGAAAATAAAAACAAAAGAATAAAAATATAAAGTGATGGTAAACATGCTCTAAGTTTTCATATGCGAAAGCAAAGAATAGAGATTTGTTATATTATCTAAGAGGAAACAAAGAACAAAGATTTGTTATATTATCTAAATCTACCTCCAAGAAAATATGATAAAAAGGTTTATTTCATTATGAATTACATATAAGTATCATTACATATATAACTTATACATTAAAAAATGTAAAAATATTTTATAATATTTTAAATATCTTTTGTATTTATTACCTAAAATATAAGGAACCCATTAAATAGAAAATCCTACTAAATATAAATATATAATCTTTATATTAGTTATGAATGCTTGAGTAATTGACCAATAAGATTTTTTTTCCATACTCCCCCTCAAGCCAATAGATATAGATCTATCATTCCTAGCTTGTTGAGGATACTTTAAAATACTGGAAAACTCAATCCTATTGTATTTACATCTATAAGATATACTCTAGCTGGAATATACATCATACAAATTAACCTACTTTCTAATTTTTCTTTAATAAAATACTATCAATTTAAATATGTTTCGTTTGATCATATTATATTATATTATATGTGATATTTATTGCTGATTTATTATCGCAATACATCCTCATTAGGTCATTCCACCTTATCCTTATGTCATCAAGGATAATCTTTAACCATAACAGCTTACATATCCTTAGAGCTATAGATCTAAATTTTGCCCCAATATTTTGTTTCTTGCTTCTTCATGTTACAAGATTGCCACTAAAAAATGTATAATATCTAGAAGTAGACCTTTTATAAACTGGTGACCATGCATGATCTGCAATAATATATGTTTTTAACTAATTCATTATCTCTTCTTAAAAGAATTCATTTCCTTATACTTCCTTTTAAATAGTTTAGACTTCTACAAGCAATAAACAGATTCATTGCTTGCAAATAATATATAAACTGGCTTATTACACTAACAGAATATGTTATATCTGGCCATATATGTGATAGAGAAATGACTTTCCAACTAACCGTTGGTATATCTCTTGGTCAATAGAAGAATCGTCTTTAACTTTACCAACTTATAGTTTGGAGCTATAGGAGTTGGTGCTAGTTTATAAGTTATCATTCCTATTTCTTTTAGGAGATCAATTACATATTTCTATTATGAGTAAAGATCCCCTATTTGGAATGAGCTACTTGAATCCACAAAAAGTAATTAAAACCATCTAACTCTTTTATTTCAAACTCTTAAAATAATCATTCCTTTAAAGACTATCCCTCCTTTGTATCATTGCCAGTCATAATTATACCATCATTATAAACAAACAATACTGTAACTCCCCCAAATTTAAATGTTTAATAAATAGTGTATTACCTCCTTGATTGTGTCTATATCTCACAACTATCATTACTTTAGAAAATCTATCAAACTACACCCTCAATGATTACTTTAAACCATAAAATGCTTTTTTCAAATTGCAAGCTTTACTGCCTATCGTATTGTCACTGAAAGCTGGAGGAATATCCATGTATATTTCTTCTTCTAAGTCACCATGGAAAAAATGCATTTTTTATGTCAAACTATTGTAACTCCTAATCAAAATTATCTTCCAAAGATAAAATAACCTTTACCATGTTCATCTTTATGACTAGGGCAAAGGTCTTAAAGTAATCCACTCCATATGTTTAAGTGTACCTTTTATCCATTGGTCTCACCTTATACCTCTCCAAAGATCTGCCAATCTTATACTTCAAAGTGAATATCCATTTACAACGTACTAATTTTTTTGAATTTGGCAACTCCATTATCTCCTAAGTTTTATTTTTCTTTAATGCATCCATCCCAAATCTCATGGCTTTCCTCCACTTTTTTTTTTTTTTTTGGATAATACCTTGAACAAAGTTTTATGAATGGGAATAGCATTTAAGTTGGTAAAGAAGGTTTTATAGCAGAATCTGTAGAGGACACGGTATGTGATAAAATATATAAAGGCTTTTTAGTACATTATTGGGATTTTTTTCCTTAAAGAAATAGGTAACTTAATATCCTCATCCGGGGGTTTTATTTTATTAGGTGATTGAGATTGAATGGTTTTAGATATTTCACTTACTTTATTTATTAGTGGATGATTTAGAACAAATTCTTAGACTGTCTTCAGGTCAAGACTATCAGCTATCTTTCTTGACTACATCATTCCAAATTTCCTTTTACTAGTAGTAATATCTGCATCATATTTATCATTAATTTAGAAGAATTAAGTTTCTCACTTCTCTTGGATGATTCTACCATATAATTGGATGATGGTCAAAATGCGAATGGTGAGAAAGAGACGTTAAATAGATCTTCTAAGTTATTTTCTCTATCCCTACCTTCACTAGATACTAATCTCCATTAAAGATAAGGTTGGAAATAATAAGGTACCCCTTTGACAAATTTTATATCAACAAATACATAAATTTTTAGAAAGGTTGATGATCATATTTATAGTGCATTTGATTGGACGAGCATCCTAAGAAGACATATTTAACTATTCTAGGCTCTAATTATCCCTATTGAGGGCTATAAATATAAGCAAATTTTTTACAACTAAAAATCCTAAGCATAAGATTATTAAAAGTTCTAATGTCTAAATAAAGTGAGAAAGAAATTTAGGGGGAGTTTTGAAATTAAGATACATGACATCATTATATTAATCATTTATGTAGATGTGAGAACAACTTCCCTATAATACTGTTTTGGTAAATTATAATGAAATAAGAGTGCTCTAGAGGTGTTTGTTAAATCAAGGGAAATTTCACCTTATTTTGATGGTGACAAAAATAACCTTCTTATTAATGTTTTGTTGTATTTAAATTTTTGGAAAGATAGGTATATTAATGAAGTATTAGAGCAATGAGTTATGAAGCCCTGAACCTAAAATGGAGTTTATAATGATAAAGTGGAAAAGAATTAAGATGGAAGATGAGTTATAGTTTGTATAGGTTTACTGTTGTAAGTTTTATGTAAGTTTTACTTGGTCTCATTTTTGTAATTTAAGGGATCATTTCATATATAGTTCCATTCATGTTTAGATTATGCATATAATTTGCATAATCAGGGGGAAAATATATAGGAAATATTTTTAGAATAATCCTCGTAATGAGTTAACATTTTTTTAGAAGTCTTCAATATGTGTATGAGCTAAGAAAATGTTTTAAAGCATTTTTAAAGAATTTTGGGTTAATTGGAATGTGGTTGAATGTGTTTAGTGCATAAAAGACAGTCTGAATAAGGATTGGTTGATAGAGGGTTTAGTTGGTTTACCAGTGTATTGTATTAATCAATTAATGATAGAGTGATCAATACATGTACTAATCGACTGGTTGTGGAGAGAATCAAGCACTACCAAGAAAAAATAAATAATAAAGATAATTTAATGAATATTAAAGTTGTACAATCGAGCCATATTATTAGTAATAATGCAAGCATATCTAAGTACTCAAAGTTTCATATATGAGGTGAGTTTTCGAGAAACTACTCGCGATTTAGCTAGGCTACTCTATGCAGTCGTCTTGATTGGTTGAAAGGTCTAAACAAAACATTGTTCTAGGGGGTATGATACTCATTAATACCATATATTTCCTGAAAAATCAGTTACCACAAGACCTATAGAAACAAATATGGGCTTGAGGAAAGGATTCCCCAAATATTGGGTAGCTTTCATTATGTTTGGTAGAATACTTTATGAAATGGGTGGCCTAGCTGAAAATACAACTAAACAAGTTAAAAATTTCAATATAAATAGGTATATTGAGGTGTGAGAAATCATCCAAAAATAGTATGAATCATCTATAAGTAATTTTAAGCATTATGAGGCATGTTGTGTGAAAATTGGTGAAGTATGGAGGTTTGTGTGAAAATTGGGTATTAGATTAAAGTTTTTGAACACTCAATTACACCTGTTTTTATCAAATTTCTATTTCCCAAATTTAGCCTTTAAAATTTGGGCTTTTCCAAATTTTTAATAAATTAAGGCTTGTTTAATTGATCCTATATAAGTGTGATTGGCAGTCTATTTGAGGCTTTTGATCATTCAGTTGAAATAAATTTTGTCAAATGTCAAATTTTCTATTTTTAAGTCTTTGAAAAGTGAGCCTTTTAAAATTATAATCAATTCGAGTCTTTTCCATATAATTGATCCTATGGAAGGACAATTATGACAATTATACCTTTTTTAACTTTTAATTGAATTTTATTTTATTTTATTTTATTTATGATTTCCCTAATTTAGGACTAAGAATTTGGATATTTTTAAAAAAATTTCTAAATTAAGGGTGTTTGAATTTGGTCTTTTAATGTTTTAAGAGAGCTTGAACAAATGTATTAAGGTCTGATTTTGTTTATTAAAGCTCTTAAAGTTCTGATTTTGAGCTAATCACTTAAGATTAGAGTGAAAGATAATATAAGACTTGAGAAATCAACTTAGGTTATTGGAAAAATCAATAAACAACACAAATCAATTAGTGAATGACCAAACTTTGATTATTTGTGAGAGTTAGAGATCCAAGACCACAAATATAGAAATAAAATTCTTGAAATTAAAGCCCATTGGTTAGAATTAAATCATGACTAAACTTTAAACAAAGTTTAATAGAGAAAAGGTATAAATCTTAACCATAGCTTTGTCTTGAATTCTGAAGGAACTCTAATCCAGCCTTTAAAATTGTTTAAAGCTCAATTAATTCATTAATCACCTAATCCTTAGCCGAATTCCACATTTTGATAATTTATATTAATTTATAAATCATTTTACAATTCAAAATTGCAAGGTTTAAAGCATAGTAGGATAATTTAGTGTTTTTCATCTTTTTAATCAATTAATTTGGTATTCTCTAGATAATTGTATTCCAATTGACCTATTACTTACATCATATAAACTTCCTTGTGGGATCGATACTCAAATTCTTAAATATACTCTACTTTATTACTTGATTCGATCGGTAAGCTTGCCAAAAAGTTGGTCTTAAATTAATTTTTAAATTTTATGTTGAAAGATATATTAATTTGAGCTAATTTTTTATATGGTCAACTGGAATCAAATGAGTTTGAGATTGATTTCTTTTTTGATCAATCAAATCTCAATTACATGGAGTATTAAGTTATAACTAATCAAATGACACGACGAGCCTACTCTAAGCCATAACGTATCTTTGCATAACAATGATAAGGTTACATCCTCTTGACCTCATAACTATTCTTTTGATATTCGATCTGAGCCTACTACATTTCGAGATCGACTTAAGCATATTGACGTATGTGCTGATGGTATATGTACATTACTTGAGGACATCTGCTCTTAAGTTCCTCTACCACCATTCGATTAGTGACGTGAGAGACACTTTTGGAAGAGTTTTAGGATATTCTTGTATAGTATTTAATGATGTATTTTAGTACTTCAAGCAATGCATTTTGATATTATTGATATGTAACTCTTTTTTGTTCTTAATGTTTTTGACTCCTTATAAACATTTATATCTATTATGACGTGCTCTAATTTTATTTTATTTTTGTAAATGAATTTGATGATATTTTTTTAAAGTGTATGTTTATTTTTATCTTTTTAATGATTTTAAAAAGGTTGAGAGTTAGATGTGATATTACGTCTTAATTGGGGATAGTTTAATTTTTAAAAAATAATTGAGTTTAAAGTTTAAATGCATAAATTTAAGGGAGTTATAGACTTTAATCAATTTAGGAGCCACACTTGAAAAGTTTTGATAATATGGTATTGGCTTGATAGCTTTGTAAAAATTTAAAATTAATAAAAGTTGAAATCATTTCTAAACTACAATTTATCAAGAGAGCTATCACAAAAATTGATAATTTGAGTGTTTGGGTATAGAAGTTTTATTTTGTGATATTGAATATTGTTTTGAAATATAGATGTTTTATTATTTGTGATAATGTATAAAACGGGAATATATTTGAATATTGTGTAAGTAGTGAATTTTTAGTGGTGTGTTTGTTTTTGTTTATAATATCACATGGTTTTATTATCATAAAAAAGAGGGAGATTGTTGAATTAAGGGAGGGTCCACCTTATTTTAATGATGACAAAATAACCTTGTTACTAATGTTTTGTTGTACTTAAAGTGTTGGAAAGATAAGTACATTGATGAAGTGTTAAAGAAATTAGTTATGGAGTCTTAAACCTAAAATGGAGCTTACAATGATTAAGTGGAGGGGACTCATGATGGAAGATCAAGTTAGATTTTGTATAAGTTTACTGTTTTAATTTTTTACGTAATTTTTATTTGGTCTAATTTTGGTATTTTAATGACTCATTTTATACATGATTGCATATTAAGATTATAAATATATATTTCATAATCAAGATAAAAAAATACATGGGGAATGTTTTTAAAATAATCCTTTTGATGAGTCAAAATATTTTAAGGGAAGTCTTTAACGTGCATGTGAGTTAAAAAAATGTTTTAAATTGTTTTAAAGTGATTTAGGTTAATTAAAGTGTGGTTAAATGATTTTAGTAAGTAGTTTTAATACAAAGTTGTCAATTAGAGAGTTTGATTAGTTGACTAGTGTTCTATTTTTCCCTTGATTTGTTGACTAGTGTGTTATTTGAATCAAGTAGTCACCATAATAGGTAAAAACCAACAATAAAGAGAATTTTAGTGAATATTAACATTGTACAACAATCATAAATGGTCAGTGGACTTAATTTTGACCATAAATAAGTGTATTCGTATGTGTGACAACCATCTAACTATATTCACATATAAGTGATCTTAAGCATTTTGAGGCTTGTTATGTGAAAATTAGTGAAGTTTTAAGGATTGCTTTAGGTGGGTTTTATATGCATTCATTTAAGTCATTTGTGAACCCTTATCAAATACTTTGTGAGTTAAATGAAACATTTCTTCAACGGAATTTTTGGTTTTTGTGGATTTGTTAAGTTATGAGATTGTGGAAGATTACCTTAAAGCCTTGAAAAAAGGTCCGAAGCTGTACTTGTAAAATTTGAGATAATGGAATACCCAAAAATGCTGGGAATTTGATGTAAGTGAAGAGATTATCAACAAAATACTATAAAAATCAATTTGTGCTTTTTCTTTCTTACTCTTTTACTTCAAAGTCTTATATTGTTGCAAGTTATTTATATTGTCCATTACATTATTCGTATTACTTAATGTAATTGTTATTAAGCTTCTATATCAGTTTCGAGAACTTGATGAATTTAGGATTATTAAGTTAGACAATTTTTAAAGAACTTAATTCATCTCATCCTAGGTACCAAATAGGACCATCATAGTTCATGCTTGTGGTTAGTTTATGCATGGAAGAAAGATTAATGAATAATTTAAGAACACGAAGGACATTTTTTTTAATGATTTATAAGGTAAGTTATATGTCTCCTATGTCGGCAATAATTTTTTTTTATCAATAATAATAACTTTGTTGTTATTGGGATAAAGAGTATAGGTTCTTGTTGAATCGAGGATGATTTTACCTTTGTTTTGATAATGAAAAAATGGTTTTACTAATGTGATTGTTTAAATTTAACGTGTTAAAATAGGTTTGGTGGAAACAAGTTATAAAGATGCATGTTGGAGCCTTTGAGTTAAAGGATATGATTTGGTTTAAAGATTAAGAAACATGGTGTAGACCTTACATTAAAGCATTGAAGCTCAAGTTAAAACATATGAAGAAAGATGAAGACCATGGTAATGGAAAGAAGAGCATTAGGCCAAAATGGTAGATAGAAGATCCAAGATAGTGAAATTTATACGTTATTTGTGTAAGTTTTGTTTTAAGTCTCCTTTTTTATCTCATTATAACGTTGAAAAGGCTCATATCATGCATTCATGGTTAGCTTGATGCATATAGGATGCATAATCAAGAGATTTTGTATATTATTGGGGTATAAAAATCCTCTTGATATATGGATGAATGTTGGCATATGATTGTATTAATGATTAGGTTAAGTTGAGTTAATGATTGTATTGTGTGAACTAAAAATTTGAAAGACTTGTATCTTTAATGAAAGAATGTGATTAATAAATTGGTAAGGAAATGTGTGAATTAAGATAATGTGTGTGATTATATATGTGAGAAGATGAAGTTGAAATTGGTAAGATTAGTTGTTAAAGGAAAATTTGTAAAATGGATGAATATATGCTTTTATTAAGTTGTTTAACTGTGATAAATTGAGTAATTAAGAGTTAAGAAGTGTTTGGTGATGTTTATAATTGTTTATAATGTGTTAAGATGCATATAAGTGAGTTAGAAATTGAATTAGATTAACTAGGGATGGATTGAAGATTTTTTCCAAAAGCACAACAGAGGTGTACTAAAAGATTGATGACACTGTTATGTTACATACATTGAAGTGGGACATTAACAATAGTACTATAACAGTGCCATTATTTCTCAATCTTAACCACTATTAATGTCTAGATTTTATGCTCCAATGGTTATTTCTCTATGGAGAAATGATTTTAATGTACTAGAATGTTGCACAACGGTAACAAATGTCTAGTTTGAGGTATTTCACCTAAAAATAAGTATTTACAAAGTGTTATTTCTATCCAACAAGTTTATGAAACATTTATACAAAGAGATTAAGTATTTTTAGGTGTTTCTTATAAGTTTTTGGTAATGTTATACATTTATCTTGTGAGTATTAAGAAATTTTTAAGTTTATGTGTTGCCTTCATTCTTAATTTACATGTGAGCCTTAATCACCCTGGTGAGTCAAAGAGTGACATTTTAGAAGATGTTTTGTAAGAAGAGTGTATTTGAGAATAAGTACTTTAAAGAGTGGAAATATAGGTAGTGAAAATTGTGAGAGACGTAATTCTTAATCCTTTATAAAGAAGAATGTTTCAAAGTTATTCTTAAGCATTAAAAAAGAAGAAGAGTAGAGGTTATTTTTGAACCTTTGAAAAAGAAGAGTGAAAGATTATTTTTGAGTTTTGAAAAAGGAATTTATAATTGCTGACATTATATTTATGTTTTTTATAGTGGAAATTCTTAACAAGGTTGTTAGGAAGTGGATGTAGGAGAACATGGACATAGTCAAATCACTATAAGTCATTACGCTATCATGAAGATATATTTTTGAAGTCCATAATTCACCCTCGGTATTAGAGCTAAGGTCTCACGTAGGTGTAATACTAGCAAATTAACAAGTAAAGATAGATGACACTTTTAGGAGATGACATAAATAACCCCCTTTGTTTGATGGAGATGAATATTTGTCTTGGAAAATTAGAAACAAATCTTTCATAATGGGTAAAAGTATAGGCTTATGGAAAATAGTTGTAAAAATTCCTCATGTTCCCACAAAATTAGTAAATATACAAATAGATTCTAAGGATGAAAAAAGAATGGCACGACAAGGATATGGAATTAGTATCTTCAAACAATGAAGCTTTGAATATTTTATATTATGAATATTTTTTATGAATTTTCAAAGTGTACATATGCTAATGAAACATGGTGTAGTTTAGAAGTCATGTATGAAGGTTTCGAAGTGGTTCAAGGAGAGAAGGTTGAATCCCCAAAGGAAGAAGTTTTTAACACATTTTTTATAGAGTATGAATAGGTATGTACTTGTTTAAATACTTGCATAAATGATGAACCTTCTTGTTCTAGTTCAAGCTATGATGATAATGATTATGTTTTGAATTTTTCTCATGAAGTGTTAGTAGATTATTTTAGAGAATTGTGTAAGAAGAAAAATAAATTGTCTACTATGTTTAAAGAAACAATAAGTTTGCTAAAAGAGTGTAGGTTAGAAAATAAAAGACTTAGAAATGACCTAGAATCAAAGAATGAAAGTGATAGCATGCAATAATTGGTAGAGCAGATACAATTAGAATCAACGAGTGTGGATAGTGTCACAAAAAAGAGAGAGAGAGAGAGAGATGATAATAAGTTTTTGTTAAAAGACATATAATCCCTTAAGAGTTCATTATTTAATTATACTAAGGGAAATGAGAAATTTAAATCAATATTAGATGCTCAAAAATTTGTAAATAATAGACATGGTTTAAGTTATATTAGTGACAATGAACCCTCTTCTAGTATGATAAAATTTATTAAGGTAAAGAACTTAGAAGAGGAAGAAATACCTAGGCCATCCATAGAAAATACTTCATCTAGACCATCATCATCCAGCTCTCATTCTAAAAAGAGTCATCATGCATTTATGTATGCATTTAATCCTTTAATTAGAAAAAATGTGCATGTGTCTAAAAATAGATATAATTTCTTTAAAAATAAACATCATTAAAATGATGCATTTAGGTCACCAATGAGGAAATTTTAGCCTACACATGCTCATACACCCTATATGAATTTAAAAGCTTATAAGAATATATATATATATATATATATATCATGCACATTTTAGGAAAAAGCTTCATTAAGGAAGAATGTTTAGACCTAGAAATGCATATAGGAATAATTTGAGGTCATATTATCTTGTTTATAATGTATTTAGAAACTATAATAGACCTAAACCTAGGTATGACCATGGACATGCATATAGATCACATGCATCCTTGTTTTGCCATTATTGTGGACATTATAGACATGTTCAACATTTTCACTATAATAGGCTTACAAATGGTAATGCTTCATCATATGGTCTTGATAGGTATGTGACTAGCCTTCATGGACTCAAGATGATATAGATACCACAAATTCATTTATTTTATTTTTGGGGGTTTTTAAGGGTATACCAGAGAGTGAAAGAAGAAGAAAATCACCAACATTTTTTAATAAAGGAAGTGAAGAAGTTAGTGAGATGAAATAAAAGTGAGGTACATCTTTATCTTTATCAATTTGAATGATTCATGTTGCTTTGAATGACATTTGATGATTTTGATGCTTTAGAGTCATGAATGATGAATTTTAGGTTGATTATTGTACATCATTATCTTGATAAATGTTCTTCATTAATGATTGATGTCATGACATGGTTTTACATTAGAAATCATATTTAGGAGTGCATGAATATGGCCTCTAAGTTTCTTGATGCCTTCTTAACAATTTAGAGTGTTGTCTAATTGTTCGAAAACTTTAAGATTAACATTCCTACATGATTAGATTTTACATGATTAAGAATATAAAAAATTATGTGAGTATGCCTAGATGAATAGTCATTGTATAGGAAAGATGGTTATTTAAAAGTTTTTAAGTCATGCTATATTTGTACAAATTGTATAAGGCAACATATAGAAGTATCATTGCATTTTTTATGATAGATGTTGATCATGAGTTTGTTTAGGTTAATTAATTCACCTCATTAATTAAATGATTTGAAATTTGTATATTTTTCAAAATGAGAAAATTATTACTTTTATTGAGGGGACTATTAATGTTGTCATAAAATCGGAGGCTTCTACAAATTCTTAAAAGCGTTGTGTTTTTTTTTATAAATATTTTGATGAATTGCCTCTTATGCTTAAGTTTTATGGGAAAAAAATGGGTTTGAAAACGTTTGATAATGCATTGAAAATTTTAAAACTAGACATCATGTATTTTGGATGTGATTAAGCTCCCTAAGTTGTTTTTTATATAAAAGGTGCATGACATGGCATTTAGAATTTAGATAATTCAAATAGAAGTCTAAAGCATGTCACTAAAAGTTTGGAATGATAATTAGAGTTGATAAACTTGATGTTAGACTATGTTTTACTTAAAGGTAGTATAGGTCTCTTAAATAAATGCATGAATCTAGATGAATAGCATGACGATAGTTTAAAGCTACATAATTTTCAAAAAGTTTAAAGAAATTGATGGCATTTTTTAAATAAGCTTTTAAACTTTGAGTAACATTTATTGATTTTATATTGTAATTTCCATAAATTATTGAGATTTTTGGTAATGAAGTGTTATGTTCTCAAATTCATATACCTAAGGGGACCCTAAGGATAAAATCATGATATTTGATTATTGTGATGCATATTATGTGAATTTAAAATTTTAAAGAAGAGATAATGCATGATTTTAGGTGGAGTCATAAGAAGTTGTCAAAAATTGAAAACTTTGAGTTTAGTTGATTATGAATTTTTGGAACTAGTGGAAATGTGGCATCTTTTTTTTTTAACTTAAGGGGAGTTAGTAAGTTAATCAAAATTGAAGTTAAAATTGAAAAGTTTGTTGTTTTTAAAATGGTTTTAATCGATCGTTCACAATCTCATGAGAATAAATGCATTCTTTGTATGATGATTATGTAGTGTTAAGTGATCTTTGATAGGAGTTCATTTCATATAGTTTTTCATGATATTTGGTTATAAAATACTCCTATCTTGTGCTTAAATTGCTTAATTTGTGTTCTTAATTGTTTAAATTGTAGATGGTAACCCAACTGGAATGGAAATAAAGGAAAATGTAAAGAATGAAGATAAATTAGGATCAAAACAGTGAGCTAAACAGCCCCATGTTTTACCCTTTTGATACCATCATTTAACTCTTCTCTGGAACTCAAACAACAGGGGTATTATGGAGTCGTTCTACATTTTTTCAAGCACTATTTTACTAGAAGTCAAGACAAAACCAACTGAATCTTCTAATCTGATTAGCTGCAACTTGCCAACTTGTTCATGCACCTCTTAGACATATATATTGAAGTGTTAAACACATTTTTAGCAGCTAGAGATAGGGAGAACACGAAATGAAGAGAAAAACTAGATCACCTTAGGTTCTAGGGTTGTTTTATCTTGTTCTTCATCATTTTAATCTTGTTTTGCGGATCTGAAGTTGTATTTTAGGATTGTTGAAGCTCAGACATGTGATTCAAGCTTGTCAACATGTTTAGAGCCTATTTATGGTGCACTCTAACCTGTTTTTGTAATTTAAATCCACATTGTTTTATCCATCTTTTTCTTTAGAACAAATAAAATTTCTCTTTCCATTTTGTATTATGTAGAATAATTATCTTGATTGTGGATTATATGAATTTATAGAATCATAAATATGAAATTTACAAATATAATTTCTTGAAAGCAATGATGCCATTTGTGTATCTAAAAATTCTAAACTTCCTAAAGAGATGTCAATATAATGCCTTTAAGCCCCAAAGAAACATTAAGGATAAAAAAACCTACC
>JAOXYD010000002.1:14813971-14826007 GCA_028565735.1 Pinacopodium congolense | reverse complement strand
ATTATTGTTGTTATTTTTAATTAATCAAAGTCTTATTATTTAAGTTATATTTATTATGTTATTTGATTAATTATTGTGTTTAATGTTTAATTTCAGTTAAGTTATCATGTTGAATCTGTTTATGGATGATTAATTATGTTAATTTATGATTAATGCATGATTAGTAAATTAATATTTGTTTATGGAATGTTTAATATTTATCCTAAATTGATCACTTAGGACATTGCCTTCAGATAATCTAAGATCCGATAATCTTTACCTAAGTTACTAGAAAAAATAATAAACAACGTGGTTTAATTCAGTGAAATAACCAAAGACTTGGTTAATAATGAGGGTGCTAGTCTTAGATTAAGATAATTTAGGACTAGACTTTATGAACTTTATGCCTATTACCTAAGTCTAAAGCATAACCAAATTTTATGATAGAACCAAAAGAGATAAGTTAGTATCTTAATCATAACGTTGCCTTGATTTAGTGAAGACCCTAGATTAAACATCATTGATCTTTAAATCAATTAAATCATCAACCATAAAAGCTTAATTGAATAATTTAGGAAAACAATTTGTAACTTGTTTACAATTGAATGGAAGTTTTCTAGGCTTTTTAGGTTAGTTTTGTAGTTTTATTTCAGTTCCTTAATTTATAATTTGGTATTCTCTAGATAATTGTGATCCGATTAACCTAATACTTACATCATACAAACTTCCTCATGAGATCAATACTCGAAGTCTTAGATATACTCCACTTTATTACTTGATTTAACTGATATGCTTGCCGAAAAGTTGGTCTGGAATTAATTATTAAATTGTGATTTGAAAGATAGATTAATTTGAACTAATTTTATATGTGGCCAACCACAACATAAGCATTGCATTAGTTCCATTTGAGCAGTTATCTTTCCTTGATTTTGATCAAATTTTATTAAGCTATATAAGCTTGTGTTGAGGCTAAGGGAAATTGATTTAGGGCTGGTTTTTATTAGGTTAAATTGTTGTATAATTTGAAATTGTTAAAAAGGGTTACTCTTCACCTATTGGAAAGTAAGATTGGTGGGTTCCTCTTGACCCTTAGAATTCAAGATTGTTATATACTTTTTTCTTGACCTTTGAACAAGATTATTGGGTTACTCTTCACCCTAAAGTAAGATTTTAAAGGTTTATCTTAGCCTTAGAATCAAGATTATTGTAGAGGTTCCTCTTGGTCTTAGAATCAATATTGTTGTAAAGGTTCCTTTGGACTTTTTAAACAAGATTATTGTAAGGATTACTCTTCACCCAATTAAAGTAAGATTAGTTCTTTAGTGAATTTCCAACAAATAGTTAGAGAGATGATGTATTCTATCTTTAAGATAGGTGAACCTCTATAAATTTCGGTGTTTATTTCTTCCTTTATCTCTTTATACTTATGCATTGGCATTTGCTTTATTATTAATTAAATTTGTTTAATATTGGCATAAAGTTTGGCATATCATTTAGTTTGAATTTTGGTTAAAGAATTCATTTAATTAAAATTGGCATAAGGTGTTTAAAGTGTTTTAATTTGGAAAGAAATTTTTTAAATACCAAATTCACCCTTCTCTTGGGTGCCATAGGGCTTACATTTATGACTCTAGAATATTGAACCTACAGGGAATAGTGTGACTACTAAGGTAATCAGATTACAATTATTTAGGAAGCTCAAGATTACTAAATTAATTAAGCTACAAAGACTAAATTAACTTAAAAGCGTCCAACTATTGCTATGAATTTCAAATTGCTTATAGATTACCAAATTGAATAACTTTGCTAAGGTTTTGGCCTTAAATGACTTAATTGAGTTATGAAATGGGTTGGAATGCCTAATCTAGGGTTTTCACTAGATCAAGACATTGTTATGGTTAAGACAATGCTTTATCTCTAACCATCCTAAAATGATCTTTGGTTATTTTATCAATTAATAGATATTAAGCTTAAAGTTCAAGAAGTTCTAATACTAAAATTCATATTCAAGATTAGTAGCCCTATGATTAACCAAAGTAGATTTCTTGAATCCTTGATTTAAACCATCTTGTTTCCCGATTTTTCCAATGATTAAAGTAGATTTCTTGAATCATCTTTCATCTTATCTTAATTGATTAAATTAAGACAAGCCTTAAGAACAAAAATAAACAAAGATTATCATTTAATCATGTGATAAAAACTCATTCAACCCATTTAAGAACCTATTCTTAGCAGGAAATCAACTTAAAACATCATACATATGTAAGAAAATTTAGATTCATCAAAACAGCCTATGTTTTTGAATATATATAAATAGAGTTAAATAAGTGAAAGAAGGGTTTAGATTGCATCAAATGTTGTTCCAAAGTGTTAAACAACGTTCAATTAAACCTTCAATTAACTTAACAAACTCTTGGAATCCTCAAATACAACCTAAAAATAATATGAACAAGGTTGAAAAAGAAAAATAGAAAAGAAACTTAACTAAAGAAAGAAAAAAAGAAACCCTAAGCTAAATCTCATATTTGGAGCTCTCAATCTATTCTAACATGCACGAAATTAGGTTCTATACCTTCATATATGTCTCAGCTGCAAGTGGGAAATAAATGGACAAGTTGCAGCCATTTATAATTAAAGAACTAGCTGGATATGTCTTAACTACTATACTTAAACGGTACTTGAAGAATAGTTAAATGGTGTCGTTTAATCCCACATGTTTAACTCTAAAGTCTAAATTAATTGTGGGTCTTGAGGGTTAATCGCGGGCTGACTTAAAAATTCGCGTTTTATTTCTGATTCAGCTCTAACCTTCATATTTTCTTAAATTTTCATTTCAAATTAATGTTAATGTGTAAATTAAAAATTTCAAGATATAAATCAAATAATTCAACATCAAAATCAGGGTGAATCAACATTAAAATATCAAAAAAATTATATGAAATGAAACTTTATCAAGAAAGAGGTTCAAATATGTGGAAGTTTAATTTATGAAAGCAATCTAGTCCTTCAAATCGCTTTTTTTTCCATTAGCGAGTTTATACTAGATATTATATTATTATATTTTTCAATTTTACCATTTTACCAATTCACAACATGATTAATACAAAAATGGTAATTAATGACGCACATGATTCTAATAACAGAATAAATGTCGTATCAATAGTTTGTAAAACTAAAGTAGAACATTTTGGAATAACTGGTTTGTTGATTGACTACAACCGACGCAAGCAGAAGTCCAAAAAACACGAGCCAAAACGCGATCCAAATCCAACCGTACACTTGGAATAATGCTTGAAAGATCCTCTGAATAACTTGAGGAATTATACTCACTAATGGACTATACTAGCTTTTCGTTTCTTTTTAATTTTTATTTATATATATTTATATATTTTTTAATGTTATTTTAAATTTTCGTATTTTATTTATTTTATTATTTTTTAACTTTTTTGTATTTAATGCCTTTAATGATTCAAGGTATAACTTTCACTCTAACTTTGGTCCATCCAAAAAAATGAATTATGTTAGTTAAAGTGTGCGCAAATTAATTAGCAAAACTAATAAAATGCCCTACAAAATACCCCACTACGTGTTCAACACGAACAGCTGCCACCAACCCAAATTCAACCCAACCCAATCCAACTCAATCCGCCCACCCATCAGGAAAGGCATCCGTGCGAACCGTACCAAACCACCGTGGTTCTTGTTAAATGACACTCATTCTCCACCTCATTCTCTCCGAAAGTGACACTTGGAATCCTCCTACTTTTATTACAACTTGCTAAAATATCAAACTAAATAAGAAAACCCCGTATCCATAGCACAATCAATCTCCTCCTACCCTCCCTCTCGTTGGCCCCACCGCCCTCACCCCACCAATCTTCATCTCCGGCACCAGGGTNNNGGGTCCCACGGGCCTCCTGGGATATCGGGTCCACGGGAATCCACGGCGACGAACAATCGTTTCCAATACGTATGTTATGTTTTTTTTTTGTTGACATTTTCAAGTCCTCTATCTACAGGAATTTTCTTTCTCCGTATAAACCATAAAGATCCTCTTTTTATCTCTCTATCCCTACTCTCTTTCTGGTGTGCGCTTAACTTTCCTTCAAAAGCATGACTTTGAAAATGGGTTGATATCACCGTGCCTATAAAGCTACGCGCTTGCCCTTCAATTTGCGAGTAACGTCTTTAGTTTAGCCCTTTTTTTTTTTTTTGGTCGCATCTCTTCTCTTCATTCTTGTTTTGGGTTTATGATTGTGTTGACATAATGATTAGGTTCTCTCCCAGTTTTTAATTTGAATGTGGTGTTTGGTGTATACTTTTTTTTTTTTTCAAATAATTGAGTATGCTTTTCCTTTTCCTTCTTTCAATATCAGTTTTTTAATCATTTTGTCTATTGGCGACTTGGTGGGCTGCATATACGTGGGATTTTCCAGGTTTCTACGGAAGGTGCCATTTGACTTTGAAGCCGAAAAGACGAGGGCAACCTCATCAAGGGTCGGTAGTAGATTGATCATATAAGTTTAACTTTGGTAGGATCCTTGTGCTGATGGTATACTTTGGGTGTCATGGGATTTTATTTCAGAAAGAGATGCGATTAACTTCTGCCGTAGTCGGTTTCTTGATTTCTCTTCATGACTTTGAATGGTCTTCCCGTTCTATCGAGCTTAAGGTTTGAATCTTTGTCGTTTATTTGTTAATGGGTTCGAACGAATCGATCTCTTGAGCTCTATAAGTTAGTTTCTGAATCTCAATCTAAAGATTGTGGAATATAGTTGATACTTTAATTAGGGTTTCAAGGATCAGATTTGTTGGCAAAGGAGAAAAACCATATATGGGAGAAGAGGCTACATCTTGGATAAGGAGGACAAAGTTCTCCCATACAGTTTGCCATCGTTTGGACTCTTCAAAATTGGCCTCTTTTCCTGTTAGCATTCAGTCTGAGAGAGTTCCAGGGTTTAAATCAAGGTACGCTTCAGAAAAAACAGCTTCCAATCAGAAATCGTCAGTTCATACTAATTCTCAGATTCATCAAAACCCCGTCACCAACAAGCAGAGATCTTTGTCTCCGCTACCTCAAACAGTTCTTTCTGATACTTTTAAGGAGGCAAGGTCTGATAGGATGAGATTCTCAACACCGCATCCTCGCAGAAAAAATCATGACAAGGGATATGGAAAGTTTTCTCACAAGGAATCCCATGAAACTAGCTCAGGCAAATCTTCTTCAAATACAAGCCCAGTTAGGCACTTAGCCTCCATGAAGGGTCATGAAAAATCAAGGAGCAAGAAGGATTCTGCATGGACAAAGTATTTTGACCATGGTGGAGTAAAAGTTAATGCTGTAGAAACAGCTGATGAATGGACTGTTGATATGTCTAAGCTGTTTCTTGGGCTTAGATTTGCTCATGGAGCGCATAGTAGGTTGTACCATGGAGTTTACAAGGATGAACCTGTTGCGGTAAAAATTATCAGAGTACCAGATGATGATGAAAATGGAACCTTAGCAGCTCGATTAGAGAAACAATTCATTAGAGAAGTTACTCTTTTATCTCGATTGCACCATCCAAATGTCATCAAGGTTAACAAATTATTTCTTGTTTTTTTTTTCCTGAATAATATAACTCAAGCATTTTATAGTTCGATAGAGAACTTTTTATTGTCTCCCTTGTGATCTAGAATTTAGTTTGTTGTGCTTGATTACTAGGTTTCATTTTGTTGTTGATTTTAACCACCTATGTACATCTGTACTTGCAACTAGAAGGTTGCAACCGTATTGTTGAATAAGTTTTGAGTTTACTGTCTTCACTAACACTGTCTTGACATTGTATTTTAATTTGACAAAGCAGTTTGTAGCCGCATGCAAAAACTCGCCAGTTTATTGCGTCATAACAGAATATTTATCAGAAGGTTCATTGAGGGCATATTTGCACAAACTTGAAGATAAGTGTCTCCCCTTGCAGAAACTAATTGCTATTGCACTGGACATTGCTCGTGGAATGGAATACGTTCACTCTCAGGGTGTCATTCATCGGGATCTCAAACCAGAAAACATTCTCATTGATGAAGATTTTCACCTCAAAATTGCGGACTTTGGCATTGCTTGTGAAGAGGCATATTGTGATTTGCTGGCTGATGACCCTGGTACATATAGATGGATGGCACCTGAGATGATTAAAAAGAAATCTTATGGGCGAAAGGTTGATGTGTACAGTTTTGGTCTCATCTTATGGGAGATGATTGCTGGAACAATTCCCTATGAGGATATGAACCCCATCCAAGCTGCTTTTGCAGTAGTGAATAAGGTATAGCTCTTATTGGCACTTGACATTTTGGTGGGAGCTTTATATTCTAGGAAAGAAGTGCTGTAAAATTTTGACAACTTTCAGTTGTTTACCATCCATGTGCCTTGATCATCAATATTGTAAATACTTATCTTCCAAATGGGTTCTGATGTCAAAATGTCTTGCAGAATTTGAGACCTGCTATTCCTGTGGACTGTCCTGCTGCCATGAGAACTTTGATTGAGCAATGTTGGTCATTGCAACCAGAGAAGAGACCTGAGTTTTGGCAGATTGTGAAGCTGTTGCAGCAATTTGAATCTGCCTTTGCTCATGATGGCACTCTGAATCTGGTGCAAAACCTAACTTGCGTTGATCCTAAGAAAGGACGCCTTAATTGGATCCCTAAACTTGGCCCTTCACATTCCAGTAGCTTGCCTGCGCTTAAACCTAAACTTCCATGAACTCCTCTTTGGTCCTTGCTTTTGCATTAGACTGGGCGACTTGTAATCGGAAAGGGTTTGGGCGACTTGTAATCGGAAAGGGTTTGTTTTCTGAGACTCCTTTTTGTGTGCAGTCCACAATGCTGCATTCAATACATTGGTAGGCATCCATTGAGGTAAGGTGTTGTCCCTTCACAAATATACATGTACAAAAGAAACGATGATCAGCAATTTAGGGTCTTAATTTGTTTTAAGCATGGGGAGGAGAAAGCATAGATTGTTTTGAAAAGGCTATGAATTTATGGTGGTTTACTTTTGGTTATACTTTCCATATAAATCATTGATGGTAAACCATTTGTGATTGCCCATTTTGTTTAATATGGTGCTGCATTGATTTTAACTTGCCGTGCCAATTATTATAGGAAACTAATATGCTTTTGTGTTGCATATTTAGTGGACAACCTATCATGTGAAGTTCTTCTGAAGGGGGCAAAACCATTCAGTTATTCATTTATGTGGTCTATATTCTATATGAAATTTCCTCTCAGTATTGTTGGACTTTCTACTGAAAGGACTCTTATGTTGCATAACAGCATTTAGTTTTTCATTCTATTTCACCTCTGCTCATTCCAGATATTCCACTTTGATCAATCATGTGCTATGCTAATTGATGATGTTATGAGGACCGTGTCTACATCTCCAGTTATGCATATCCACCCAGCATGGTTTTATTTTGCATTATATAACGTGATTTTCTAATGTCTTCTGTTCATCTTTTCCCTGGCAAGCTAATAAAATTTTCAGCCTTTCTTGACTCTCTAAGCTTCTCAGACTAGGGTGTCTATTTCTAGTTGGTTTTCTTTCCCTTGTAAGAAAATCCATACTGCATGGCCAGCATGCTTGCTTAAATGAGCCATTAACTTGGTGTTTACCTCTCCCCCCCCTGGACACACCCAGTGTTGAGCACATGGCTACTTAGCAAATCAATAGTTGCCTGATTCACACAGGAAAAAAGCATGCTTAAAGTTACTTCTCCCTGGTCTTTGTAGTACAAAAGCATATAGTAAAATTTCCTGGAAACGAGTGGGATGTTCTATAGCTTTTTAGCGAAGAGTGCGAGAGGGAAGAAGACAAATAAAAGGGGACTGTAGTGAGAAAATGATATATCTACCATGATTTTGTTTTAAATACATGTAAATTACCTCAGTCATCTATAACATCGAGTCATCTATAACATCGTCCTCATATTCTTACCTATGGGTTGACGTAATTAATAATGTATATTCCAAGTCAACCTTATGAGGAGATAGATAAGAGTCGTAAATTAGTTTTAGATGCAAAGGATTGCCAATAGGTGACGCAAGTGGGTCGTTCTCTCAGCAACGTATATTTGACTTCTCCATGTAGAATATTGGGTATAGTTGGAGAGGTTTCGCGAGGTTAACAGCCACCATTCTGGACTAGGTTGGGGCTTCTGGTATTCCGTTCAAATGCCAGCAGAGTTTCTCATAAAGTTACTGCCATAAAAAAGAGGATCCATTGAAATTACCCTTCACGTTAGTAAAATAAAGGTTATGCCAACAGAGTTTCTAATGAAGTAATCACATTAGATCGTATGTTTCTGAAATGGACTTTGTTACCTCCGATTAGTATGAAGATTTACATCTTCAGAATTTGCTAAATCTCTAATACCTCAGTCGCCACAATGTCCAGAGCACTTGGGCACCGTCGATGTATTTTTCTTTTTGCCCTTTGGACAATAATAGTGTGAAATCGATAAATAACATTTTTCTTGTACGAAGTTTCCACTTTTCTTTCCGAACTACTTACGTAGGCTGGGCATTTTCTTTCAGGTAGCCGTAGTTGCTCTACACACGTGCTTGGTGAAGTCTCCCATGGTTACTTGTCTACGTCTAGTATCAATTTTTCGGAGCATTAGAATGTCTACCAAAAGATAAAATATTTTTAAGTTACTTCTTTAAAACTTGACCTGCCTAATATTTTGTTTGTCATGCACCAGCTAATACTGATTTTTGAACAGAATGCTTTGGAATGTTTCTTTTCCCAGAAAAGTGATGATAGACCTTGATTGGATGCATTGTCTAAACTCTAAAGAGAGCTAGAATATGGTTTGCCAATTATAAAATGCGTCAACTGTTTGAACACCTTTAAGAAAATTACGTGGTCTTTCATGCTATTTTATATTAAACAGATGAAATAGTAATTTGATAAGATAAAGATGAAGGGCCATCGCTTTCATCCATGTAATCAGTTTCTTTAACCTTTAATTATATTTCCCTCAAAGTGGCTGAAAATTCCACAAAAGTATTTGTCTTATCATGGCTGTGTTTTTCCTTTTAGTGTCTGGTTGATAAAGTGAAAAACACAGATATGAACTATTGAAAGAGGATGAGCTGTAATTCTCTTTTATATATGTAGCCTTTCTAATATGTGGACAATTTTATCAACTTAGTTAATTCAATCTATGTAATCTCCGAATAAAAATACTTGCCTTGGAGGCTGTGAAGTTGGGATAATTACTTCATCGAAAACACTATGGTGATCACCTCTCTTTCCCTGGTATTAGCAAACTTTACCAACAAATGAGATAAATTTTAATTTAAGATTATTAACCAAATATGATAAACATATGAGTAGACTGCGCCAATAAATAAAAGTAATTAGTCTACCATTTCAGCGAGTTAATAACAGTTCAAGTAGGAGCATCAGTACCTTTTTAACATCATTCAAGTTAATGACAAAATAAGGGCTAACTATGGATAATATTTTTATTCTAAAGATGCTGGGTCAATTTAATATGCACAAAATTGCTAATACGAGTGGAATTATTCAATTTTAAAACTACGGAGCCCTCCCTCCATGACAATTGGAAGTCGTAAATTCAAATAATCTTCTTCCCTTTCTCAAAACTTGAGTAAAGCGACTATCCGTAGTCACATATTCGGCTTTTATCGTAGATAATGTAATAGAAATTTGTTTTTGACAAAATCAGCATTTTTTCTATCTAATAAACTATCCATATAATCAGCATTAGAATACTCAACTAAATTCAAATGATCATTTTTAGGATATCGAAGTCCCAAATGCAACGTACCACTTAAGTAACGCAAAATAAGTTTAATAGTTAATAAATGTGATTCTTCAAGAGAATATAGAAAATGTGCATGCAAACAAACCCTAAACATAATATTAGGATGACTAGCAGTTAAATACAACAAACTACCTATCATCGATATAGTTTTTCATCTACCGCTTTTTCATCTTCATCTTTATTAAATTTGGTGGATGTGCTTATGGGAGTGTCTAAGAGCTTTATTTGATCCATACCAAAACGCTTAAGGCATTTCCTTGTATACTTTGATTGATTTATAAAGATATCATCCTTTAATTGCTTGATTTGGAGTTCGAGGAAGAAATTCAATTTTCGCATCATGCTCTTCTCGAACTCCCTACTCATACACTTAGCAAATTCTTTATACAAACATTCATTCATAGCACCAAAAATAATATCATCAACATATATTTGAACAATATAAAGCATTTTGATCTTTTTTAATAAATAAGGTGGTGTCTATTTTTCCTTTTTTAAAACCATTGTTAAGTAAAATTGTACTTAATCTATCATATCAAACTCTAGGTACTTGTTTTAAACCATATAATGCTTTAGAGAGTTTAAAAACATATTAGGATGCATCATGAAGTTCAAAACTGGGGGGTTGTTCAATATACACTTTATCTTGAATATAGCCATTTAAAAACGCACTTTGGTCATCCATTTGAAACAATTTAAAACCCATGTGAGATTCAAATGCAAGAAGTAGTCTAATAGCCTTTAATATAGCTACGGGGGCAAACGTCTCATCATAGTCTATTCCTTCTTTTTGGTTATACCGTTTAGCCACTAGTCTTTCTTTGTTTCTAACGATGTTACCTTGTTCATCTAGTTTATTTTTAAAAATTCATTTAGTACCTATTATAGGATGATCTACAGGTCTAAGTACTAAGATCCAAACTTTGTTTCGTTCAAATTGTTTCAATTCTTCATTCATTGCTAAAATCTAATTCTCATCATCTAGAACTTCTTCTATTGTTTTAGGTTCAATCTTTGAAATGAAAGCAATAAGAGATAAATTAAATGAGATCTAGTGGTTACCCCTGGGTGAACATCACCTATAATTTGATTGGCAGGATGATCCTTCTTGTATTTCCAATCTCCTGGTAGCTTTTCATGTCCTCCTTCTCTCCTAGGTTAAAATTTTTTGATGTTTATCCATTGTCTTTAAGTAAAAGGTTTTTTAGTTCCTTGGATAAATCTATATCATCAAACTCAACTACTCTCTTTCTTTCGAAATGATTAGTTTCTTCAAAAACCACATGCATAGCCACATGCATAGATTCTTTAACGACATGAGAGTTCTTGTTATAAACTTTATATGCTTTACTAAATAGAGAATAAACTAAGAAAATGCCTTCATTTCTTTTAGAATCAAAATTCCCCAAACTATCTTTAGTATATAAAATATAACATTTGCAACCAAAAATTTTGAAATGACTAATTCTTGGTTTCTTACCGTTTAAAAGCTCATAAGGGTTTTTTTTTAGTTTAACTTATGTTTAAACCTTATTGATGACGTGATATCACATGCAACAGCTTCGACCTAAAAATATTTTAGCAAATCATATTTATTTATCATACTTCGTGTCATTTCTTGTAAAGATCTATTTTTTCCTTTCTACTACATCATTTTATTAAGGTGTCATAGGTGCAAAAGAATTATGCACAATGTCATGATCATCACAAAAATATTCAAACATATCATTTTTGAATTCTTTATCATGATCAGTTCTAATAGATGCAATAGATAAGGAATTTTCATTTTAATTTTTCTTTGCAAAACTAAAAAAGGATTTAAAACATTCATCTTTCGAAGTTAAGAATGAAACCCAAGTAAACCAACTAAAATCATCAACAATAACAAATGCATATGATTTTTCTCCTAAACTAGCTACTATAGTAGGACCAAATAAATCCATACGAAGTAGTTCAAAGGGTTTATAAAATGCTGCTGATTTCTTACTTTGAAAAGAGCTTCTTACTTATTTTCCCATTTGATATGCTCCATAAATTTTATCTTTTTATTATTTTATTGTGGGAAGTCCTCTAACATATTGTTTCAAATTGAGCTTTGAGAGAAGATCCATACTTACATGTCCAAGTCGTCGTTACCGAGTCCAAGCGCATTCACTCAAGGAAATTAAACACTTATCTTCAAGATTAGTAACACAATATAGATCAACAATATAAATATTCCCTT
>JAOXYD010000002.1:14773645-14802142 GCA_028565735.1 Pinacopodium congolense | reverse complement strand
GAAACTCGAAATATAAGTGTTTGAAGCTTAAACTATCAAAGAGAAAAATAAGAGAGAAGCAAGAGCTTCTCTAACTAGTTTAATCTGAATTTCCCTCACTCTCTGCATGTTTTCAGTGTTTTCTTGGCTCTATGCAGACAACCTGGACCTCCCACATGTGCTGGCAGACAATAGAATTAATTAGGATCACGCTAGGTTTGAAATCTTCAAGATTTGGAATTGAAATTGTTGACTCTGTGTATAACGGAACCCCATCGTCCTACAACGGCAGCCTCTTAGGGGGCCATTATAGGTCGAATGCTGGACCTTTCAACAGCCCCCTTTTCTTCTGTCAATGGAACCCTCTTAGGGGGTCATTAAGTGACAGAAAAAAGAGGTTTCTTCCATGGTTTTGCTTTATCACATGGTTTTGAGTTAGATTATCATCTGATACTCTTTTTTTTGGTTATATCTAAACTCTTAATCCTATGTATTATTATTGTTTTGGTTAATTAATCAAAGTTTATGTTGTTTAAGTTAATTATTTTGTTAAATTTGTTTAATTTCTGTGCTGAATGTTTAATTTTGGTTTAGGTAGGTTGATAAATGAGTTGATTGATAGTTAATTGTATTAATTATTAGTTAATGCATGATTAGTGAATTAATATTTGTTTATTGAATGCTTAATGCTTGTCTTGAACTCACTTAGGATATTGCCATCATATAATTTAGGATCTAACAATATTTACCTAGGTTTTTAAAAAAATCAATAAACAACGTGATTTAAATCAGTGAAATATTCAAAGACTTAGTTAATTATGAGTATGCTAGTCTTGAATATGGAAAATTTAGGATAAGACTTCTTAAGCTTTAAGCCTATCACCTAAGTATGAAGTATAACCAAACTTCAGGATAGGATCAATGTAAATAAGCCAGTGTCTTAACCATATCACTGCCTTGATTTAGGGAAGATACCTTAGATTAAGCTTCATTGGTCCATCAATTAAATCATCAACCAGCAAAGCTTTAATTGAATAAAATAGGAAAAGCAACCTTAAACTCTTTTACAATAGATTGAAGCTTTCTAGGTTTTAGTTTTCTTATAGTATTTATTTTATGAATTACAAAGCATTAATTCTCTAGATAATTATAATCCAATTGAACTAGTACTTACAATCAAATACACACTTTCTCGTGGAAATGATACTTGTAGTCTTAAAAACATTCCACTATATTACTTGTTGCGACTAGTGCACTTGCCAAAGAGTTTTTCTCTAATTAAATGTAAATTTGTGCATTCAAAGATAGAATAATTTGAGCTAATTTTATGTAAGGCCAACCATAAACAAGTTTTTAGGGTCGTTGCTGGGGAAGTGTAATTGTAATATTAGGAACATATCGATATCAGTTACTCTAAAGACTTGTTTTTTTTTATCTTGTTTGATTTATAAATTAGCAGTTTCTTTATTTGTTTTATTTTCTTTTGTCATCTTTGTTTGTACAGAGAGTAGTTTTTTAGTGACTTTATTTAGTCAGCCAGAAGATGTGGATGCAACAGGACCAATGACAAGATTACCAATGGTATGAGCCTGAAGTTTATTGGGGCAATAGTGGGAAAAACCTTTTCAATCAAATTGATTTTACCTATAACCCTGAGTTTAATGATTACCCTAGTTACTCTTGGCTCAATCCATCTTATTTTGAACAACTTTCACCCATTTTTGATTAACAACATTTTGAGTGTTTAGATGAGGATTACACCTCTAGTTTGATGGATCACTCAGATTATTCTTAGCTTAATAAGGTTGCGTTTGAAAACTCTTTAACAAGTGAGCCTCAGCCTTAGCATTATCAACGAACCATAGAGTAAATTTTAGCATTAGTTAGGGGACTTGATCATGCAGAGTCAAGTGAGTTAGAAGATAGTCGTAAATCTACACTAGTTTTAAGTGAAACCAAATTTGAAGTTACTGAGTATGAGATTATTGGAATGAAGGTTGCTGAGAGTGATATTATTCAAGAGCCTCAAGAAGCACTTGAGCCCTTTGGTTTCATAGGCATATAAGCTTTTAATCCTAGGCCACAAGTTGTTTACCTAGACCTTTTATCATAGTTCTTCATTCAGGGTAAGACTTCTGAATTAATGGCCCTTTTGATTGGTATAGGAAACCTAAAAAAATTGGTTTATCATTATTCAAAGGATGAGGATGAGAAGTTAGGTGTTGGACCTAGGTTAAGAATGAAAATACTCTAACCCTAAAGTCTAGCTAAAAGACCTTAAAGAAGCACTTGTTGGGAGGCAACCTAATCATAAAAGTAGGATTTCTTATGCTTTCAATAAAAAGATGTGCTTTAAATAAAATTAGTGTGTTTTTAACATGCTATTGGTGTGTTTTAGTGTGTTTGCTTTTAATTTTGTATGTTTTATTCTGTTTCTGATGCTTTGATGTTTCATCATTTAATTTTCAGATGGCTGTGATTCACATTAATAGAGCGCTATCATGACCATATTTTTTTATCTAGGTGTATTATTTTCCTTTCTCTTATACCTTATGCTTATTTTTTATTATAAATATTGGGGACAATGTTCAATTTAAGTGTGGGCGAAGGATCTATTAGTTGATTACATTTAAGTATTTATTATTTAATAGCATATCAATTTATTGAATTTCTTTTAATAATCTATAATTTATGAAACATTTTTTCGATTTTGATGCTTATTATTGTCTATGTTTTCTTTGAATTTAATTATTTTGACAATTTGAAATGTTATATGATTAATTTTAAACTATTAATGACTACATGCTTTTAATTCATTTTATAATTTAGATAATAGATACTTGATGATTAGAATGATATTCCGCATATAAAATGCAACTTAGTGAGGATTTTTATGACTTCTTTGAAAACAATTTTTTATCATTAGAATAAATAAATAAATAACTTAGTTTATTAAATAAGTGGGTAGAATTCACTTCGCTGACTTGTAACCTTATAAAAAGAAAAAAAAAGAGAGAAAAAAGAAAAATAAAAAAAGAGAGAAAAGGAAAAAAAAGAATTTTTTTTAGAGAGTATTTATAATATTAAAGTTATTGAATGGTGTTTTTAACTAGTTGATTCGATGTCACTCAGTTAAGTAACTAGGGATTGTTCACAAAAAATATTCACCTTCACGTTAAATGATTGAGTTACTTCTCAACCAAGATGCTGACATATTTACTTAATTAGTTAATTTAATAAATTATTAAATAAAGTATGTAGAAGTGTTTAGAAAGTTGATGCATTAAACTCATTATTTTCCTTTTACATATGGAATTGATTTTTGTGATTTAAGTTTAAGATTGAAATAGAGTGAAATGAGATAAATGCATATGCGATTTGATATGATTAATTGATTATATAAAATTTCTATGAGTCATTATTTTTGATAGATGAAGAAAACATTTTCAATAATTATGTTAATCTTGAATTAATTTTCCTATAATTATATACTAATTTGAGA
This sequence comes from Pinacopodium congolense, assembly GCA_028565735.1. Classification (NCBI taxonomy): domain Eukaryota; kingdom Viridiplantae; phylum Streptophyta; class Magnoliopsida; order Malpighiales; family Erythroxylaceae; genus Pinacopodium; species Pinacopodium congolense. The sequence goes on along the minus strand of JAOXYD010000002.1, from coordinate 14,798,661 downwards.
AAATTGAATCAATGGTTTGGTTGAGGATATGCAAAAACTTAAGTGTGCAGGAGTTCCTAGGGGTGAATTGTAAAGTATTTTTAGATGTTATTTGTTGTATATTTACTACTATTTCAGTGCTTAAATGCTCAACTAATGTTTAGAAATGTTTAATTTGTAGGTTGATGTGAATAATTGGAGAATTGAGAAAAAGGAAGCAAAATCATCTAAATTTGGACCATCAATTGCAGACTAGCTAACTACCATTGATGGATCTATAGACCACCATTGAAAGAGTAAAAAAGAGACTATCAACAACAGCTTGTTCATGATTTAACAGCACTGTTGCCTATCGGTGTACCTGCCGTCTTAAGGTAGACACGGTTTTCAGCAGATTCTTCAACAATTGCAGCCGGCTGTCTCCCTACTTGCTGTTGTTGCTCTCTTATAAAGCCAAGGACATCTCCAGGCTCCAAAACCAATTATCTAAGGACTTATAAATGTTTTCTTTTCTGTTTTATAAGATAAAAGTAGTTTAGGTTGGTTTGTCATTTGTTTTTCCATTTCCATCTTTGTTATTTGATTTTTTAGGTTTGTTTTAAGTTTTTGGGAGTTGCATAAATGTGATTTTGAGTTGAATCATCATCTGAGGATGTGATTTGGTGACTTTTAACTCTTAATTTCTTTGTTATATAGTTATTATGTTCATTAATCAAAGTTATGAGTGTGCTATATTTAATCTTATTATCTGTGATTAATTTATATGCTTAAATCTGAATGTTATTAATCTAGAAACTGTAATCACATGGTTATAAACTTTAATCTTGTGTCTTATAGTTTTATTTGTTAGTTAATCAAGATTTATGATGTTTAAGTTAATTATTTTTTGATCTTGGTTAATTCATGTGCTTATTGTTTAATTTAAGTTTAGTTAGATTGTTAAATGTGTTTATTGGTTAAATGTGGTTAATGCATAATTAGTGAATTAATCTTTATTTATTGAATGCTTAATGCTTATCCTGAATTGATCACTTAGGATATTGCCATCAGATAATCTAGGATTCAAGAATCTCTACTTAGGTTATTAGAAAAATCAATAAACAACGTGATTTAAATCTGTGAAATAACTAAAGACTTGGTAATCATAAGGGTGCTAGTCTTGAATTAGGAAATTTAGGATTAAACTTCCCAAGCTTTAAGCCTATTACCTAAGTCTAAAGCATAACCAAACTTCAGGATTTGATTAATAGAGATAAGTCGGTGTCTTAACCATAGTCTTACCTTGATTTAGTGAAGACCCTAAATTAAGCATCACTAATCCATCAATTAAATCATCAACCACCAAAGCTTTAACTGAATAATTTAGGAAAAGCAACCTTAAACTTTTTTGCCATTGATTAAAAGTTTTCTAGGCTTTCTAGATTAATTTAGCAATTTTACTTTAATCTTTTAAATTAAAAAGCCTTGATTCTCTAGATAATTATAATCTGATTGACCTAGTACTTACAATCAAATACACTATAATACTTATTGCGACCAGAGCATTTACCGAAGAGTTGGTCTCGAATTAATAGTGACTTTGTGTGTTAAAAGATATATTTATATGAGCTAATTTAAGTACAAATGACCGTAATCAAGTTTTTGGCTTCATTACTGGGGAAGTGTAATTGTAATATTGGGAACATATCAGTGTTAGTTACTCTAGAGATTTGTTTTTTGTGTTTGTTTAATCTTTTGATTAGAAGTTTCTTTGTTTGTTTTATTAATTTTTTAATCTTTTTTTATATAAAGAGTGGTCTTTTGGTAACTTCCTTTAGTTATCTAAAAGATGTGGAGGTAACAAGACCATTGGCAAGATCACCAATGGTATGAGCCTGAAGTTAACTGGGACGATGACTGGGCAAATAATTTTGAGCACATTGAAACTTATGCCCCTTAATATAAGGAATGTTCTAATTATTCTTGGCTTAATCCTTCTTGATTTAAGAAACCTTCAGCTTTTCCTAGTCAACAGTATCCTAAGTGTGTAAATGAGTGCATCTCTAGTTGGATAGATCACCCTGATTATTTGTGGCTTAAAAGGCTGCATTCCTTTCACATTTAGAAAATTTGGTATAGCTTGAGCATGGTCAAAGAACTATAGGAGACATCTTAGAATCGATTATAGGAATTGATCATGAAAAGTCAATTGAGCTAGTGAGTGACAGTGGTGAGTCTGCACCAGCTTTAAATGACACAAATTTCGAAATTGTTACATGTGAGAATCATTTTCGGGTCGTTGAAAATAAGATAGATAAAAAGTCTATAGTAGCATTTAAGAGCTTTAATTCCATAGGTATTTCAGCTTTTAATTTGTGAGCGAGAGTTAGATACCTAGATTTTTTTTCCAAAATACTTTGACAAGGGTAAGACTTATGAATTCAAGACCCTATTGAATGGTGTACTATATTTTTCAAATTTGGTTTGTCATTATTCAAAGGATGAGGATGAGACCCTAGTAATTAAGTAACATTTTCCCCCGTGGGATCGACATTTGGAGTCTGAAATATTACTCCTCTTTATTACTTTTGCGATAGGTGCACTTGCCTAAAAAGTCCGTTGGTTTAAAAGTAAAATTATTTCCAATCACCCGTCATTTTTAAAGTCACCTAACCAACGCAACAGCCTACATAATTCACATCTAAGCTGCACATTTTTTAACAAAAGAGGAAGATGTACCATGGAAGTTACTTAATTGCTTAGTGAGGGCTAAAATTTGTGGTTGAAGAGTTGTCACCATGTCAATCAAAATCATCCCCTTCTGCTCCTTGAATCCTTACCTACTCCTCTCATTTGCCCACATACAACTGTTGCTCGTTAACTCCTCTAAAAGATCGTGAGCTGCATCATTAGTTTTTCTCATCAAAGAACCTCTAGCAGCTGCATTTATGGTTCCTCTTATGTTTTGATTTACCCCATTATAAAATGTTTGCAAAAGGAATTCCCTCAAAAGGTTGTGGTAGGGGCAGCTTCTCTGTAATTCCTTAAACCTCTCCTAGGCTTCATATAATAATTCCCTATCACTTTGTTGAAAATGAGTGATCTCTTGATGATTCATGTAGTCTTAGTCAAAGGAAAGTACTTATCTAAGAATGCTTAGGCTAGCTGCTCCCAAGTAGTGATCTGCCCTAAACTAAGTGAATTATACCATGCCTTTACCCGATCCCTCAAGGTAAATGGAAATAATCTTAACCTCATAGCATTATCAGATATCCCATTAAACTTGAAGGTATCCTAAATCTCTAAAAAGATAGCAAGACGGGCTTTGGGATCTTTATTGGACAACCTATAAAACTGCACACTGCTCTGAAGTATATTGAGGAGTGCTGGCTTGATTTTAAAGTTATTGGAATGAATCGCAGGCCTTGCAACTCCTTGAAGACTGAAACTTGGCCTAATGAAATCTATCAGTGTCCTCTCAGCTCCTCCTTTCTCTCCTTCTTTTGCCATCTTCCCTTATATTTTGTCGTGACATCTAACTCTTCTTAACTCTCTTTCGTGCCTTGTAATGTCTGAAAACTCTTCATTACTAAACTCGTTAGACCTTCTCGAGCTCCTTGTGTTCATACACCAACAAATACACAAGGAAAAGTATCAAAAACTCTTAAATCAAAGTCACCCAAACTAAATAAGATACTAAACAAACAATCCCCAGCAACAGCACCAAAAACTTATTAATTGCAAAACCAAACTTAGTTTTACAATCAAAACCGTAAGTATATGGGTCATTACTTGTATTAAAAAGTGGATATCGATTCCACGAGGATTGTACTTAATTCCCACTCAAGTTAAGTTATACTTTGTTCAAGAAACCAATTAAAATAAATTTATAAAGATAAGTAAAATAAAAACAAACTAAAGGTAAAATCAAGCAATACAACCAATGCCAAAACTGTAAACTAAAACTTGGAGGAATCAAGATTAAAGAATAGGACTTGTCATTTTCCCTATTTGTTTCCCTTTGAATTAATTGATTCAATTTATACTTAGCCCACAATTTCCTAATATTTTAGCTATTCTCTCTCAAGGTGCAACTAAATACAACTAATTAAATAAATTAGAATTAACTTCGAGATCTCTTAATATGTAAAGTTTTTCTTAAAAATTTAACTAGATGCGAAACAATCCTAAGGGCAGTATATCAATCTATTGAATTATCTTCCTAATAAATTAATAACTTGTCATCTATAGGTCTATTAAACGTCAACTCTCGTTGTACATTAGCACAGATTACCAAGCCCACTCTCTCGATTTATGGCAAGGTTTTAAGTTTAATAGATAACACAAATATTTATAACATTAAATTAAAACCCAGAGTTCACAAATAGTTTAAACAACAAACCCTAAAAACATTTTAGCCTCTCATAATAAAAATAAGTTCATCCATATCCATATTCTTTAAAATACAAAACATAATAGGAAAAATAAAAATAAAATAAATACAGTAATGGTTGTCTTTCCTTTTATATCTAGAAATCTAGAAAAATGGATGTTGATGAAGCTTTTGATAGCTTGAACCTAAGACCTTGAAGCTTGAAACTTGAACTTTGGTGGAGAGGACGTGTCTCAAAAGATCGAAGCCTGTTCTCTTATTCTTCCAAATGGTGGCTTGGCTACCTGTTATTTTCTTCATTTCTATCTTTTTATATTAGGTTTCCTGGTCCATTTAAATATGTCTTAAATTTTATGTTGAAATTTTTTTTCTTTAGTGGGAGGTGCCATTTGTCAAGCTTGAAGAGCTACTTGACTTTAAACCATTAACTGTCATTTTGGAGAGGCATCACCCAAGAAGCTCCGGCCTGGACTTTTGCTTCCTTTCTTTGGCCTTTGGAAAATTAGCTCTCACCCAAATTCACTATTCGTGGACCTTGTAATGTTTGTCTTGGAAAGCATAAAAGTCCTAACTTTGAAAGGTAAAATCGTTGGTTACTCTTGGTAACTCTCTTTAGATGCTTGGAGCTTGAACTTTGACCAACTCTTGACTCCTCGGATTGTGTGAATCTCCTAGCTTTGGCATGGTTTGCTCCTTACTTCTCCTAGGATGTAGCTCTCACCTAAGAACAATGGAAAGCTTTGGAACTCTTTGGCTTTTGGTTTCCTCTTGAAGTGTGAATTTCCAAGGCTTGAAAGCTAATGCTATAGTTTCCTTCCTTCCTCTCTTAAACATTTCTTTTTTTTTTTAAGCTCTTTTTTCTCTTTTTTTTTTTCATTTCAACTTTCTTCCAACTTTCATTTCTAGCTCCAATTCATCCTACACAATAAGTAAATACACCAATAAGATCTAAATCTAATCCAAAATTAACAATTAAATGTTAAAATGTAAAATACTAATAAAACACCAAATAAATAATAATTTAATCCTAAACACATCAAGAAACAACCAACTTACAAATTAAACACTTTTAAAAAATGAGGACTAAAATACAACTATCAATACGCCCCTAATACAGTCTCCACAACTTCAACAAGTTCCTATTGGTACCCGAGAGGCCTCTCCAGGCCAAATCTCATTGGTTGATAATGCCTCTCCCGAATGGAAGAGACCCCAAAACACCTATGGTTCTAGCTATTCCAGATAAGTCTTTAGGTATGGATGGTATTGGAAATCTGATTCTAGAGGATCCTTCTCTTTATAGGCTCCTCGTCTATAATGATTCAGAATATATATCCTATGTTGGAAATATTGCATTTACCCTTTTATATGTTGGCTCTCCTCTAGATAATGTCAGTCTGGCTGATGGATGCTCTGAATCTCCTAAATCTTATGGGTTTCAGTAAGTCAAAAAGTGATGTTTAAAAACCAAGATAAAGGTAAATTTTGCCAACCCCTCCTAACTTTAATGTTAGTATCTTCTTGGACCAAGAGGGGAATGATCCACCCCTTTCTTTCAAGTCACTTTGATTATTAATTTTTGGGTGGATGCATTTGGATAATAATCCTAAGGAGTATTACTAGACTCCCTCAACTTAGGGGGCGGCATGTTAAGGAGGCCCCTAATAAAGTTAGGGTCAAATAAGGGGCTTTTGTTTTTTTTTTTTCCTACGCCTAATGTCTGTATTGGTTTGGAATATTAGGGCTTAAATAGCCCCCCCCCCCCCAAAAATAGTAGGCTGTTCAGAATTATATTCTTAGACTAAAACCGTGGATAGTAGGCTTACTTGAAATTAAATTGCAGGAGAATCTCTAACAAAATATCTCTTTCTTCCTAAGGGGATGGCAAATACTCTCAAACCACCCCCATCATTTATATGGGAGAGTTGTGGTTGCTTATGATTATGAATTTATTTCTTTATCTTCTTAGAATGCCATTGATCAACTGCTTCATTTGCAACTATTTTGAAGCCCTTTAATCAACTTGTTTGTTTCATTTTCATTTATGCTACTAACCTTTTGTTTCAATGTAGGAAACTTTGGGGAGCTTTATCTTGTATGCAGGCTATGATGCAAAACCTTTGGATGGTTGTGGGTGATTTCAACTCTATTTTGAGGCTAAGTGAAACTGATCCTTTTGATAGACACATTGGCTATTGTCAGGATCTCCAGAAATTTGTCTCTTATTGTGGTCTTACTGATCTACAACATAAAGGATTTCTATACACTTTGAGTAATCGATAGTAGGGCCATCATTTTGTTATACGGAAGTTAGATCGTGCCATGGTTAACGATTTGTGGCTGACTTTTTTCCCTTGGAGTAAGGAAATTTCCCAATGGTCCTAAGTCTCTTATCACTGCCCCATTGAGATTCTGAACCTTATTTATTCTTATGTTATGAAAGCTCCATTTCTTTTCTTTAGTTACCTCACTACTCTTCCAGACTATATGGACCTCATTCAATAGTTACTTCACTATGAGGTGCGGGGTTCAACAATTTAAACTAATGCAGTATCTTCATCATCTTCGAGCTCGCCTTAAAGAGTTTCATAGTGCTCATACAGTAGCTGATGGTTCAACAGTGGCAAGCTGTAAATCAAAACTCGAAGACTATTAAAGAGACTTATATTTGGATCCTTTTAATAGTCAATTTAAAGCTTTGGAGGCAGTGGCCTTGCAGAATTATGTCTCTACTCTGGATTGTCACCAATCCCTTTTGAGGTAGAAATCTAGATCTATGTGGCTTAAGAAGGATGATCACAATACGGGTTTCTTCCATCGTGTTATCTTATATAGGCGAAATGTTAATCATATCTCCCATATCCAAAGTTTAATGGCACCTTTACTAGGGACTAGAGGGAACTTAAAGAAGAAGTTTTCTCCTTTTATGTTAACCTTCTTAATTCTAAGGATCGTAATGACAGTCCTGTCCTTCTGTTGACAGACCACATCAAATTAATTACTGAGCAAGCTGCTTCTTTAATTAGATCAGTAGAGGATGCAAAAGTTAATTTGGTGCTTGAAAGTCTCCATCCTAATAAGGCCTCGATCCCGATGGTTTTAATGCCTACTTCTTCCAACAGTCTTCAAGGGAGTTGAGCCCTCACGCCCTCTTAGCTGTCAAGGAATTTTTCAGCTTTGCCAAATTGTTGAGGGAGATTAATCAAACTTATCTATGCCTTATTACAAAGATTCTACATGCCACTGATCTGAAGGACTATCGGCCCATCACCTATTACAACACTGTTTACAAGATTATCTCTAAAATCTTAGCCAATCGAATCAAACCTATGTTGGGAGCTTTAGTTAATATGACTCATTCAACTTTTATTGGTGGGAGAAGTATTGGAAATAATGTGTTACTAGCTCAGGAGCTCTTTAAGGATTGTAACGAGAAAGGGGCTACAAAGAATTGTGCTTTAAAGATTGATTTCCATAAGGCTTATGACTCAATTCGATGGGATTTTCTGGATGCTACTCTACGCGGCTTTGGATTTCCTAATTGGTATATAGATTGGGTTATGCATTGTGTGTCCACTGCCTCTTTTAGCATCATAGTCAACGAAGAGCCAACCCAAGTTTTCTGAGATAAGAAGGGTTTACGATAGGGAGACCCTCTCGCCCTTTACCTGTTCACTCTGTGTATTGAGGTTCTTTCCTCCATTCTGATGATTCACACCATTCAAAAATCATGACTTCCACTTCCATAGCAAGTGTAGAAAATTGAGAATTATTTAACTTACTTTACTTATGATATCCTCTTATTCTCTACTGCCTAAAAATCTTCAGTGGTTGTGCTACAACAAGCTTTACACCATTTCTTAAGTTTGTTTGGACTTTATACCAATTTGGGGAAGAGCTTCATCATTGTTTTTGACTCTGCAGCTCAAGATGCTTATGAGCTTGTTAATTTTGCTGGCATGCCTTTGGACTCTCTCCCATTCTAATATCTGGGGCTGCTTATAATTTCCAAGAAACCAACTTTCCATCAATGCTTGCCTTTAGTGGAAAGGGTGACTTCCAAGTTGAATCTTTGGCACAACAAGTGACTTTCTTTTGTTGGCCAGCTTTAACTAATTGTATCCACTCTAAATAACTTATATGTCTATTGGTTTGCATAAATTACTTTTCTTAAGCCAATTATCAAGTGTTTAGATAAGATCTTGCAAAACTTCCTCTGGTTGAGTGAGTCTTATAAGAAGGCTAAAGCGAAAATGTCATGGTTAGATATCTATCGACCCGAGAAGGAAGGGGGATTGGGCTTAATACCTATTTCTGTGCGTCATAAGGTAGGGCTTGTAAAGCGCATTTAGAATCTGTTTGTTGACAAGGAAGCTCTATGGGTAAGGTGGGCACATGAATACTTCCTTAAGGACCGAAGTCTTTGGGAGATATAATCAAATTCCTCTCTCTCTTAGTCTTTCCAACAAATGTTAGCCACCCGGAGACAAATGAATTTGGCTTTGCATCATCACATTAGGAATGGAAACCTCGTGTCCCTCTTATTTGATAATTGGTCCACACAGGGCCCTCTTCATTTGCTTCCATCCCTACAAAGACATCACTATTTCTTTTCTTCCGATCAAAAGTGAAGGATATTATTAGCAATGGATGTTGGGATTTTAGCCACAAAGAACTCAACTACTCTAAGAAGTTCTGCCAGCCTATGCACCTAACAATTTTGAGGATGACTCTGTTAAATGGAGTTGTCACTCTTTTGGTCAGCTTTCCAACTCCTCGTGTTGCACTCTATTTTATTCTCCTCTCCCCTCTGTGTGTGGATATAAGCTTGTGTGGTTTCCCCAAAGGCAGCCTAAAGTTGCATTTACATTGTGGCTTGTGATCCTTCAAAGGTTGTCGATAATGGATCAGTATAGAGACACTGGAGAAGTCTCTTGTTATCCTTTATGTACCCTTATAAAGGAATCTCACAGTCATTTATTTTTTCAATGTAGCTTTTTGGCTGCTATTTAGCAAGTGATTCAGACTCTATATAATCACTTGTGTGCTATCATGATCTGGCAACAAATCATCAACTAGGTGTCATCTCCCCATCACTTGCTGGAGGTGGAGCATATAGTATTCAAGATAGCTTTTAGTAGTTGTATCTATGCTCTCTGGAGGGAGAGAAACCTCCAGAAATATCGAAACCAACAGGTAGATTACCGAATATTTGAGCAAATAACTCTTGCTTAGATTCGCGAACATCTACTTATTCCGGTGAATTTGGACAAAATCTTGTCTAATATGAAGAGAACTTGGATACTGTGCTGAGATTTGTGAGTTCCTTCTTACTTTTGATGGTTGAGCTGAGGCTGACCTTGGATTTTTCATCCTTTGTATGTCTTGCTTCTTGTTTGTGGTTAGTGAACTTTTTTATGTGGTTGTTGGTCAGCCCATTTTCGACAGTGGGTCTTTGTTGATGGCTCCTTGAATCTCTGTTGCTTTCTCTGGCTTTGACTAATTGTTTCCTTTCTGTCGAACCTTTATTTCTTAATTAATTATTTTATTATACTTCTAAAAAGAAGTTATTTATTACTCTATAACATTAAGCTTTGCACCATTAATTAGGAAATAATGGTAATATATTATTCTTAATAGGGTATGCATACTAGGCCAACATTTCTAACTTTCAACATGCGTCGTTGGAACCAATATTATAAACATCGTACTGCACAAGAGTTCTTGTTTTCTTAACTATTTTAGTTTCATTATTATATTGACCATAGTTAAACTATAATTATTATAAACTGTAATAACATCATATTCACAATTTTATAAATAATATAAAACCTGAAAATTAATTATTTAACTAATTATTAAAATAGATAAGTCTTTAAAGGAACCTAAACAATAAAATAATTTTGAGAAGAAGTAAAATCAAAGATAAGGTTGGGATAATTAATCCTACAATTAAAGATAGGATGAAATAATTCTTAAACATAAATAAAAGTTATAATTCAATATTTAATTTAATCATTTTATGTCTACCTTTTCCTAATTTAAATATTTAATTTAATCATTTTATGCCTACTTTTTCCTAATTTAGTTTTTACATGCTTGCCTACTAATACTTAATAATAGAATAAAAATATTGTCAAGAAACTTGATTGACTTTTTTTAGGTTTATTGCTTTCTGGTTTCCTACAAACTTGGAATTCCAGAAAAAAAAAAAGGAAAAGAGTACAAAACAAATGAGAGAAAAGATTTTAAAAAATAAAGGATAAGAAACAAGCCTGCCTTTCTTATAGCTTCTTTTACAGGATAATTACTCTCTTGGCATTACAATCATTATCTAATGTTAGAAATAATTCATTAAGAATTCATCTTCTTTTACAGGCTAATCACGTTATTGGATTCCTGTTCCTGTACGTTTCATTGGAATTTTCCTGTACGTTTGTTCATGGCATTTTCCTGTGATTGAATAAAAAACCTGATGTTTCACACATTTATCATCTCTGTTTCATTGGAATAAGCGTTGTATTTGAAGATTCAACTTGCAAATGATGTGAGAAAAAATTTTGAACCATCTTTATTTGCAGGTGAATTTTGAAGGGAAGAAGATAAAAATGGTGAATATCAGGGTGATAGAAAAACAGAAAAGTATGGGCTCGGGAGAGGTGGGAGAGATTGATACTAGAGCACCATTTCAATCTGTCAAAGCTGCTGTGAGCTTGTTCGGTGCTGTTTCTAAGGGGAAACCTAATGTCGTCAGGATGAAGTCAAAAATATCTTCAGAGGTAAATCCAAAATGCCAAATTTCATCGATATTTTCTATTCTAATTCCAAATACATCATATTCTTGGATATGTTTTTTATGGTTTATACGATTTTCAGAGATTGATTGCTAAAGCTTTTCCCATTTTAGTGCGCTACCTGATGATGAAAATGAAAATGAGAGTCTTCATAACATCTTGCTTTGTCAGGATAATGTATCATATGTCAGGATTCAGAAATAATTTTTGACATGGCCTGATCTTTTTTTTTCTGTCAGAATGTCCTGGAAAAGGAGACCCAATTCCTCTTGGCCCAGAAAGAATTTGAGAAATACAAACAAAAGCTGGAGAATGCTGAAACTGTAAAATCTAGAGCTGCTTCTGAGCTTGAAAGAGCCAAGAAAACGCTGAAAGAGTTGACTCTGAAACTTATTAGTGCAAATGAGTCCAAGCAATCCGCGATAGAAGATGCAGAATCAATGAAGAAAAAGGCCGAGGACCTTGAAACAGAAAATTCTGTAAGGCAGCTTAGAGGTGTTGCAGAACAACAGGAAATAGACCAGGCAAGGGAGCAATACAAGATCACCGCTCGAGAGCTTGATAATGTGAAGCAGAAACTCAACGAAGTTCGACAGGATTTCGACGCAGCATTGGATGCGAAACAGGTTTCGTTCCAACACGCAGCGGAGGCTTATCGTGCAGCCAATGTGAACTCGGGGAAGGTTGAAGAACTCTCAAAGGAAATCAAAGCCATGCGTCAATCACTGGAACAATTAAAGGTTACCTCTGCAGAAGCTAAAGAGTATCAGGAAAAAATCTTGGCAGATAAAGATGCTTGCATTAAAGCATATAAATGTGCCATGGATGAAGTGCAAAATAATCTAGATTCTTTGAAGAAAGAGCATGATCCTGAGTTGACAAGAAATATTGAGATTAAGCTCTCAGAAACTGCTGCAGAAATTGATGTGCTGCAAGAAGAGATGAAAAAGGCTGATGAGGCAGAAATGGATGCAGTGAAAGTTGTAACCAGTGAGCTGAATGAAGCAACAAAAAAATTGAAAGTAGTAGCAGAGGAGGAGAACACTCTCAGGAACATGGTGACCTCTCTGAAACTAGAAATGGAGATTGTGAAGAAGGAGAAAGCTGAATGGCAAGCAAAAGAAGCAGAAATGAAATCCATTGCTGAAGAGAAACAAAGGGCTGCTTCCAATAATCTGAGCTTAGTACTTGAGCAGATAGCATCAGAAACTGAACATTCAAAAAGGGAAGCCGAAGAGATGAAGAATAAAGCTGAAAAATTGAAACAAGAATCTGAAATTTCAAGAAACATGTATGATGAAGCAGAAAGAAAGCTAGAACAAGCTTTTAGAGATGCTGAAGAAGCCAAAGAAGCAGCAAAGCAAGCCCGCGAACAACTTGGCATCTTGTCTCAACAAAAGAATACTCAATCTGATGAATCCAATAACAAGATGATCAATCTTTCATTGGAGGAGTTTGAGACATTAAACAAGAAGTTGGAGGAGAGCCAAAATAGAGCTGAATCAAAAGAGACAGAGGCCATGGCCGAAGTGGAGTTATCCAATGCAAGGAAAATGGAAGCAGAAAAGAAGTTGGAAGCAAACTTGAAAGCTATCGAGGAAATCAAAGAAGCAACTGACATGGCTTTGAAGTCGGCGGAGATGGCAGAGGCTGCACAGGCTGCGGTGGAGAATGAACTCCGAAGGTGGCGTGAAACTGATCCTGAAGACATGGAAGATTGAAAATTCTTCCAAGAGGATCGATGGCTGTTAAATAATTCAGACAAAATTCCTAGGGTCATATCTCTTCAACTCTAGAATGCTGAAGTAGTAGAATATGGAGTGGAAGCTAAGATGCTCCTTAGGATGTAGGAGAAAGGATTCGATTAAGTAGCCGGTGAGTAGTAGGCATCGGCAGCACATACCTCGTGAAAGGACTAAAGATTACACTTTTAAGAAAACATTGTGATTTTTTTTCAAACTTTTTTTTTTTTTTTTTTTTTTTGGGCTTTCACAAAGTTTTGATAGTTTCAATGTCCGTGTGTTATTAACGTGATTTCTTTATTAAAATCAATATTCACTTTGGAAGAAAGAAATAAGAAGGTTCAAATTTTGTCACAATTCAAAATAGGCACATAATTAGTACATGAAAATTGAAAATTAAGGGGTCGTTTGACATTATTATTAGTTGTGATTTTTGTGTGTTGTTATCGATTTATGTACTATTTTTTCGATTTTTTTCTTGTATTAGTTTGTTTTTTCGGTTTCTATGTTTAAAAAAATAAAAAACCAAAACTTAAAACTAAATTTATACCAAACAACCCCTAAAACTTTTAGATCACACATAAGTTTGAGTATTAATGATAAATATATTCTCAAAATCCAATAAAAGATAAAATGATGATACAAGCATACATAAAAACATAAATAATAAATATATAATAATACTAACATGCATTAGAAGAAAATTTACAATTACATCATACAAAATCATATTACTACGAATGTTAGAATATAAGTACAAATAAAAGCAAATGTAAAATATATATAGAGGTAGATATAATGTAGCTGATAATTCTTGGAAGTCACTGCTGCACAACTAGTGATAGTTGATGTGAAAAATAGAATTAATAAAAGTCAAACTTCACTAAATAAGCTTATACGATCCTATGATACCCAATGCCATACTCAAACATAATAATATATTGATACTATAATATACACACATATGTGATGTATGATAAATCACATCCAATGTGTAAACTATGAAAAAGAAATACTTGTAGGATCTTAATTTTTTAAGGTGATTCTCACAATACTAAATCTTGAATAGTTGCAAAGAGTTAATTATCATTAATAACCCAGCCATATACTCATACTTATAATAATCATAAGGTTTTGTTAGTCCAAAGGAGTTGTAGGGAGTCAAGTATCACCAATAGACCAAACTTTACTCAATACATCTAAAACACAATCACATTAATATCATATATCAAACAAGAACCCTATCTTAGGAGCTTATGAAGATATAAATTTTCTTATCGTAAGTGTCAAAATATTTATCTTAGTCATTGGTTCATTATTCTTAAATATTATGACTAAAATGAACTATAATTAGTTAAGGGCATGCATATATATATATATATATATTCGTAAGAAAGACCAGAAGTATTATTTCTAACTTCTAAAATCTTTCCTAAATCTCTCCACATATACCTATTTTCTAATGATTATAACTTCGCCATCTGACTATTAAATCTAATAATTTGCCAATTCTATGGAAAGTTCTCAAGATACTATATCCTTTCCTTAAACTTGTTTCACCAAAGTCGACTAGATTAGGGGAATATAAATTGGAAGTTTCGAAATCTTTAAATAAGTCTTTATTCTTTACTTTTTAGTCATTTTTAAACCAAATCAAAACCACCATTATCTCTAACAGCCCTAAAAATGTAGGAAAGGAGTATTAATCGACAATGATCGAATTGCTTAAAGGGTGAATAGAGATGGTTCACCTTTAATTTTTGGAGCTTCGATTTGTCCAAACTAAGAGGAGTTATAGTGTATGATAAGTACCATTAGAAAGAGGAAGAGGAGATCGGCTTTCTGAGATGGTCCGAAAACAAACTGTTATCAAGACAGTGGTGTTTGGCCCTCATGCACCACTACAGTTGAAGTTTTTCGACTAACCAAAAGATGATTTGAAATATTTTTTAAAATTTTTTAAAATTATGTGGATCAAATTTCATAACTGTTATATGATGAAATTTGTGACAGTTTGTGAGATAAAATATTCTAAAATGTTTAGGTAAAAATACGATCGATAACTGAATTGCATAACTAAACTACTTAAGCAATTTTATTAAGCCTAATGGCTTATAAATGGCATTGATTAAGGTATTCCATTTTCTATTTTTCTATGTATGTCAGGACTGATACATATATCATGAGGCTCAGATAGAGAAATACATCAATTAGGTAAGTTCAAATTCACTTACTAATATAAGATTCATACCATTCCTTTAATATGATTTCAAAATTGAATAGACTATAATATGTTAGATTTAGATAGATTTCATGCTCTGATGCATGGATATATATAATATAGGGTTGATATATATATACAATATATGTATTGGTACCCATGTATATATGATAAATATATATATGTGTGTAAGTGATTGCCTAACCCTTATCATGACGTCCATATTACTATTGTTATGACATATAAGTGTATATATATATATATATATATAGGTTTGATAACTAGAGAAACCTGCATGCATTGATAATGATCTTTATATAACTAAGTGATTGCTTGGTAGAATTGCGTGATTGATACTTTGAGTGAGTTTAATTGTGACTATGAAGGAGAGGCACTTTGTAGGACTAGATGCACACTGATATTGATCATGAGAAATATTATATTTCATAATATTAAGACATAATATAAGCTAATCTTAATTAATGCTTAGCTCCCCGTTGAGTCCTTATTTAATATATTGATTATTAATATGACTATGACCTTGAACGTATTGTATGAGGGTTGATCTGTTGGTGATATTTCGATTCATATAGCTCCTTTAGACTAAGAAGATAAAGGAAGCACTCAATGGGATGATTCAATATATTTACACTAAATAAGTTATTTTAGACCAAACGAGAAGCCTTAAAGATGAAACATGTGGCTTAAGTATTATTAATGTAGTGCAACTACTTATTGGACATGTCTAAGAGTCAGCTCGGTCATAAATGGGTTGATTAGCCTACTAAGGTTGGTTTGTATGAAATTTGATCTCTTAGGCATACCAACAGACTTGTTTTCACTTCTTTTGTAAGGTTTATACCTAGGGCATTTAAATATACATCTGATGTATTAAAAAACAACTAAATTTGGACATCCACAATAAGTAAGATAGATTCCACACCAAGAAAGTTAAATCAAGTTACAATGATCATAAAAAAAGGAATAAAGAAGGATATGGAAGCCATACTTCAGAATAGATGAGAAAAGGGAGTGATACGTCGAGTTTTAACACCATAAGATTGAATCAACTTTGATAAGTTTGGTAGTTTAATGAAGAACTCAGGAGAAGTTTTCTTTCAATTCATAAAGAGATGTCTAAAAGTTGTTTTTAAATACATTAGATGCATACTTAAATGCCCTAGGTATAAACCTAACAAAAGAAGTGAAAACAATTATATTAGTATGCCTAAGAGACCAAAATTTGTACAAACCAGCATTAGTGGGCTAATCAACCTATTTATGACCCAGCTGACTCTTACAAATTCCCACTAAGTATTCCCACCACATTAATAATAATTAGGCTACATATTCCATCTTTAAGGCTTCTTTTTTGGCCTAAAATAACTTGTTTGATGCAACTCATTAAGTGCTTCCTTCATCTTCTTATCCTTTGACCTTGTAATTGGACCATCAGGGATATACAAAGGGTCTTTGATAACTTTCTGCAAATTGATTCCTTTGTTTTCATCATCGCTCCTTTCCACAGAAGGATTCATCCTCAAATCTTTACCCTCGTCAACGGGAGAAAGGTTAGAAATATTGAATTTAGTACTAACATTGAACTCACATAGGAAATCTAATTTGTAGGCATTATCATTAACTCGCACAACAATTTGGAATGGGCCATCGCCTCAAGGATGCAATGTGGAACGTCTATGAGCTAGAAACCTCTCATTATACATATGCACCTAAACCCAATGTCCTAGTTCAAACACAATTTTCTTGCCCCCTTTATTTATATGAATAACTCATTATTCAGTTTGCTTCTCAATTTGCTGTCTCACCTTTTCATACAATTGTTTCACCATTTCAACCTTCTTCTTACCATCGAAGCTAGCTCTCTCATCAATTGCCAAAGTTGACAAATCCAAATGAGTTAATGGATTAAAGCCATACATAACCTCAAAAGGTGAAATATTAGTATCAGAATTGCACACTTTGATTGTAAACAAACTCAACATATGGTCAACACTCTTCCCAATTCTTCAAATTATTTTAAATAATAGAACGCAACAAAGTCGACAAAGTTTGGTTTACTAACTCCGTTTGCCCATCAGTTTATGGATGGAAAATAGTTGAAAAGAGAAGTTTGGTTCTTAACTTACCCCACAATATCTTCCAAAAGCAGCTCAAGAATTTTGCATCATGATCAAAAACTACGCTTATTAGTATACTATGCAAACAAACTACTTCCTTAAAGAATAAATCAACAATATTGTTGGCATCATCAATTTTGTAGCAAGCAATGAAATGAGCCATTTTAGAAAAATTTTCAACAACAACAAATATTGAATCCCTACCCCACTTTGACCTAGGTAATTCTAAAATAAAGTCCATAAAGATATCAACCCATGGCTTAATATGGGCAAGGGGAGTACAAACCATGAGGTAAGACCTTAGACTTGGCTTGTCTACAATTGATGCACTTCTTATAAATTTGCTTAATATCAGGCTTCATTTGCAGCCAAAAGAAATGCTCATGTAAAACATCTAGAGTTTTTCTCACACCGAAATGACCCATCAAACCACAATTATAAACTTCCCTTATAAACAATTCTCTCAAAGAACATATAGGCACACATAAGTTGTTCTCTCGAAATAAATACATATTATACCTATAAACTTTTCGAAAGCAATTTTCTCATAGGTTGCATAAACATTAGCAAATTCAGGATCATTTGAATATAATCTTTGATATACTCAAATCCTAATAATTTGACATTTAAACTAGAGATAAGAGAATACCTTTGAGATAATACATCAACAGCCACATTCTCTTTACCTTACTTATACTTGATCACATAGGGGAAGGTCTCAACGAATTCCATCCACTTGGCATGCCTCTTATGCAACTTTCCTTGTCCTTTTAAATGTTTCAAGGATTTGTGATCAGTATTTATGACAAATTCCTTGAGTCATAGATAATGTTGTTATGTTTGTAAAGCTCGAACCAATGGATACATCTACTTATCATAAGTTGGGTAGTTAAGAGCTATTCCACCCAACTTCTTACTAAATAATGCAATTGGACATCGTTCCTGCATTAAAATAGCTCCAATGCCAATACCATCAAACTCATTCTCAAAAGTTTTGTCAAAGTAAGGTAAAGCAAGCAATGGTGCAGAACTCAACCTATCCTTAATCAAATTAAATGCATTTTCTTGCTCATCATCTCACTTAAAACCAACATTCATTTTCACAATTTTATTTAATAGTTTGGCTATGGTACTATAATCCTTAACAAACCTCTTATAAAACCTAGCCAAACCATGAAACCTATGCACATCAATAATTGCCTAGGTGTAGGCCAATCACAAATAGTTCTAACCTTTTCCTCATCAACTGAAATTCCTTTAGCACTAATAACATAACCAAGAAACACAATTTGATCTGTGCAAAAAAGAACACCTTTTAAAGTTAGCATACAACTGTTGTTCTTACAAAACATTTAAAACACTTATTAAATAATCGATATGCTTATCTAAAATTTTGGTATAAACTAGAATATCATTAAAATAAACAACTACAAATCTGCCAATGAAAGCATGCAAAACATGATTCATTAATCTCATAAATATGCTAGGTGCATTAGTTAATCCAAATGGCATAACTAACCACTCATATAAACCATATTTTATTTTGAAGGTTTTTTTCCACTCATCTCCCTTACACATTATGATTTAATGATATCCACTCTTCAAATCAATTTTAGAGAACACATAAGAACCATGCAGTTCATCAATCATATCATCTAATCTAGGAATGGGATATCTATATTTTACAATGATTTTATTGATAATTTGACAATCAACACACATCCTCTATGCCCCATTCTTTTTAGGCACAAGTAACACCAGAACAGCATATGAACTCATGCACATATCCCTTAGCCATGAGCTCCTCCACTTTCCCTTTGAAGTTCTTTTGTTTCCTCGAAATTACTTCTATAGGCTAGTTGGTTTGGAATTGACGTATCAAGGATAAAATCAATTTGCTGTTCTACTCCCCGAATTAGTGGCAAACCACTTGGAACTTCCTTAAGGAACACATCGCCAAAATACTACAAAAGAGAAATAATAATTGACAAAGAAGAGTTAATGTCGTTAATGTTGATCAATGCCTCTTTGTACAAAAGTAAAAAAAATATAGGTTGTTTAGAATAAAAAAGCTCTCTTGACATCACTTTCTATTGTAAAGAAACTCTCTTGTTTTCTCTCTTTGTCCTTTAAACTCACTTGATCCTTTTCCTTTGTTATTTTGGAAGTTTCTCTCTTTTCACTCTCTTGCACTCTTATCTTTCCACTACACTCAATTTCATACTCTCTTTTATTTACACTCTCATTGTTAATTCTCATCTGATCCTCATACACTTGTTGAGGTGTTAATAGTATAAGAGTGATTGATTTTTCATTCATTGCAAAAGAGTATCGATTTTTGAACTCATCATACATCACACTTTGATCAAATTGCCAAAGTTTACCCAAAAGAATATGACTGATTCGCATAAGTACCACATCATACAAAACCTCATCATAATATTTACCAATACAAAATGAAACCAAAACCTGCTTTTTAACCTTCACTTCTCCACTATATATGGTCTAGTATGCTTAGCAGTAGGAAAATTTATTTTTGATACCATCACCTCACTACCTATATTAGTGTAACTCCCTCCATCTATGATCATGCTACACACCTTTCCTTGGATATGACATCGAGTGTGAAAGATGTTCTCGCGTTGCACATCATCTTACTCCTTCTTTTGCATATGTAATGCTCACCTTGTGACTAAGGCCTCTCCCTCCACTGGATATTGTTTTCCATCACTCTCAACATCATTTAGTGGTAATTCATCATCATGTCCACTCTGAAACTTAATGTCTTCATTTCCCATCAAGATCGTAGTACACCAATTTGAGCATTGCAATGCAATATACTCCCTGCCCAAACAATTAAAACACTTAATATCTCTATTTTAAGTTTGAAAATTAGAACTAACTTTCTCTTTACTATAGCTCACATCCTTGTTCTTAAAAGTCTCAAATTTAGACTTGTTATCACTCTTGGAATTATAGTCTACCTTATCCTTTTTTGCTCCAATTTGATTCCAAAAGGAACTAGCACTCGAATTATGCCCATCTCACATGGAACCTTTCCTTTTGAGTTGTTTCTCCACCTTCATGGCCATATGAACCATGTCTTCAAACTCCATATAATACTGTAACTCAACCATATTAGTTATATCTCTGTTTAGCCCATGTAAAAATCGTGCCATAATTGACTCTCTATCATCCTTAACATTTTCTCTAATCATAGCAATTTCCATCCCTCTATGATAATTCTCAACACTTTTGTTGCCTTGAGTAAGTCCTTGCAACTTTTGATACAATTCCTTATAATAGTGATTGGGAATGAATCTCTTCCTCATGATAGTCTTCATTTCTGACCATGTACAAATAAGTCTCTCACGCTTTCTTCTTCTAGTTAAACCAATCTAATCCCACCAAATAATTGCATAGTTAGTGAATTTAATAACTGTAAGCTTGACTTTCTTCTCTTTGTAATAGTTATGACAATCAAATATCAACTCCACTTTCTTTTCCCACTCTAGATAAGCTTCAGGATCATGCTTCCCTTAAAATGATGGAATGTTCATCTTTATACTTCCTAAGTCACGGTCATATGCATCATGTCTTCCACTAAATCTTCTTCTACTTCTATTATTGTTAAATCTATCCAATAAATTATCATCATCAAAATTAGCATCAGCACCTCTATTATCATCATAAGACTCATTGTCATCATACCTCTCTTACCTTCTAACATTAGGGACATTATAAACTCTCCCTTTTTACAAATTTGCAATTTCAGCATCTTGTCTATCCATTCTATCCTTTATTTTTTCAAACATAATAATAATGTGCTCAAATTGTTGTTGCATTACTTTGGGCATGAATATGTTACTATTGTCTCCTTCACCAAGTAAACCCTTATTCTTAGACGTCATGTTTGTAAATATGCAAGAATAATAAAAAAAAACTCACCAACACTCCCTCACGTGTTTCCCTCAAATTAGTCATCACTCAACACTCATGTTTTCGATCTTAATGACTTTTGTTGTAATGAGCTCACCCTCCTACCTTTTACCAGTTAAACTTGATCTTTAGGCTTTTTAAAGAACTAACCAAACAAAATCAAGATAATTTAACTTAAAGCGACAAACTCACAAGAAAAAAACAAATCACATATTTATAAAGAGTGATAAGAACTTAGGAAAAGAACAAAGTACGAATGAAGAACCAACAATAGGTGTTCATTTGGTAAGATAGTGACTATTGTGCTCAAGGAACAAAAGAATTAGTCTGGTTACATTTGTAACGAAAAATGTAAAAATCTTATCAACTAGTACTTAAGTATCCAAGTTTTATCGAGGCTGACTAGAATTTGATTTGCACCTTTTTAAAAAAATACAAATTATAATATAATAGTTTGAGTAGGAATTTGCACAATCTTAATTTCCAAGAAATTCATATGAACTAAATCCAATAGCATAAAATGGGCTCAACAACACAAATAGACACTTGAACACAATAATCAGATGTTTGAATGAGATAAAGAACGAATAGACACTTAGAACAAAATTAAAGAACATGAAAAGACACTCCAAAATAGAAAATAATGGGAGGAACATGAAAGGACAAAGCTAACTAGCAAGTAGATGGTAGAAATAAGAATAGACACTTAAGAAAAAAAAATGAAGAATCACAAACAAACAAAGAACACAAATGGAGAATCTAACTAGAAAAATGAAGAATGAATAAGAGGAAATAAAAAGTAACAAATGAATAAAGAACATAAATGAGTAGATTCATTTTTTGAATAAATAACAAGAAAAGGATAAATCCAACTTAATTTAGAGGTCAAAGTTCTAATAACAACTTATGCGAACCCAAAAAAACTAAATATGAACACCTACAATAAGTAAGATAAATTCCATACTTAGAAAGCTAAATTAGGTCACAACGAACACAAACAAAGGAATAAAGAAGGATATGGACGCCACACTCCAGAATAGATGAAAAAGGGGGTGATAAGTCGAGTTTAAACACCACAAGATTGAATCAGTAGTTTAATGAAAACCCAAGAGAATTTTTCTCTTAAGTCATAAAAGATGTCCAAATTTTGTTTTTGAATACATCATATTCATATTTAAATGCCTTAGGTATATACCTAACAAAAGAAGTGAAAACAAGTCTGTTGGAATGCCCAAGAGACCAAAATTCATACAAACTAGCCTTAGTGGCCTAATTAGTCTGTAAAACCTACATACCCCCTGAAGGATATGCAAATGTTACCTAAGACAGGACTTAAACATATCAGAACAATACAATGCATTCCCCGAATTAATCATTTCTTTTTCCATACATATTTGACTTTGGATAGAATTTAACTAGCATACTGAATTTATCTGAATATATTCCTCAACTATAACAACATCCTGAATTTAAGTTATAACATTACAGACCCTTAAACAAAACAGTACATATTTAAAGTTCAAAAACTTTTAACAAAATATATCATGTCTCATATTATTACATAGAACTCAAACAAACATTCCCAAAACAAAACACATTCTTCATTGGTCATTGTGGTTATTATTGTCCCAGTCTTCAAACCTTCCTATCTGAGCCTACACGGGGTAAAACCACCGTACTAAGCATAAAGCTTAGTGGGGAACAAACTAACATGTATAACTGATAACTGTTACAAACAGCCATCCAAATATTCACATATTTAAAAATAATTCAAATACTCAGAACAAAATATAACATATCAGAAGAGATTACATATTTTCTTCAAACCAAAGCTCACTAATATTAGAACTAAATATGATAAGATCAAACCAAAACTTGTTCATAACAAAACAAAATTTGTTTATTTCAGAACAGAGTTCAGCTGGTTCAGAACAACATTTATTTATATCGAAGCTGAGCATATAACAGAATACAAAATATGTTAGTCTGCTAGTCCTTTATACAGAAGTGGGTGACAAGACTAATACAGGAATTACCGTGATCGATATCATAAAACAAAAGAGAAATATGTCTCAATAACAAAAGACACCAAATTTTCAGTAACAGAAGACACTGAAGTGTCAGTAAAAGGAGACACCGAAGTGTCACAGGAGCAGCTGCAGACCCTTCTAGGCATGCCTATATACCCACGACTAGGACTTAATAGTATTAAAACAAAATAGGTTCATTTCAGAATTCTCATGTGAGGAACATATTACAACATATACAACCTTATTCCATTTTTGTTCAACTTGACATATTCATTAATTTTCAAATAACCTAACATGTCATATAATTACAAGTATGTGCAATAAGGCATTAATAGAGGTATTTATTCATCACAAAGTATGTCTATTCATACAAATAGAAAGCACTTCCAATACAAGCTCAATTATCAAACGCCTCAGATACTTAATGGTCTGGAATTAATACAATATCATCACAAAAATTTCTAATTCAAAAATATAAATATCGAGTTCTAAAGTCCAAAGAAAATCAAGAAATAATATAAGATTTCTACACAGAGGTCTGTCCCAAGCAATACTAGGAAAACAAGCATAACTTAAGTTTTGGTCACTTGATTATCAAGCCGTTTTAACTGAGATCAAGCTAAGACCTATATCTATAATTTTCATTCTTTGAGTTTCTTCAAATTCATACTCTAAAGATATGTAAAATAGATCAAAATACTGAAATTAGAATTTCATCCTACACTGGAGTCTATCACAGGCAGTATTAGAGAAACAAGCATAAGTCAAGCTCTAGTTACTCTTTTATTAAACTATTTTCACTAATGTCAAACTAAGAACTATATCTATAACTTTTATTTTTTGAGTTGCTTCAAATTCATGCTTTAAAGATATGTAAAATACATCAAAATAGTGAAACTAGATTTCACCCTGTCTTCAATCAGCTACTCTCTTTTTTTTCAAGACAAGTTTTTGGGTCAATTTGTATGGCCATTTTGACATGGAAACTGAAGTTTTTAGGCAATACGTTATTCTAAAAAATGTTCCTCTATGTCTTACGTTTCTAAAGAAATAAAGTTGATGCTATTTGGTTCATTATTCTAAGAGTTATAGCCAAAATACTATAGACTGCTATCAAACGTAAACAGCAACCATAACTCAACTTCAAACCAATTTTCAAAACCCTTAATGACAGAAATCAAATTTGATTCCCTCATGAAAGTTATAGATATATGTATCAAACATCAAACAATATATGTTATAACATGATACTAAGTTTAGTATTCCCTTACCTTACTAAAATTCAAATCCAACTCCAAGAATCCAGTTAAACCAAGCTTCCAAACAACCAATATATACAAAACTTCCTAGTTTTAATGATCAAAACTCCAGTAGAAATTGAGAGAAGATGGGAGGTTTTTGGTGGAGAGAAAACAAGAATGGAGAGAGCTAGAATACTTTAGCAGAAGTTTGCTTCATGTTAAGAGTAATTCGCAAAACGAACTACTACGAGTTTTACGCTCAAAACCGCAAGTATACGGATCGTACTTGTAGTAAAGAATGGTATCGATCCCACGAGGATTGATATCTAGTTACCCTATTAATTCAGTTTACACTTTGTTCAAGAAATCAATTTAAGCAAATAAAAGAAATAATAAATAATAATAAATGAGACAGACGCAGACAAAATTGGGAGCAGGAGTGAGCAACACAACCAATCGCAAACACAGCAAACAGAAAATTCAGAGAAAAACAATCAAGATTTAAGCATAGGATTTGTTATTATCCTTATTTGTTTCCCTTTGGTTAATTAATCTAATTT
>JAOXYD010000002.1:14760040-14773545 GCA_028565735.1 Pinacopodium congolense | reverse complement strand
ATGATTTTCTTCCAGATCCATAAGTCTTTGTAAGAAGGGGTAAAGGACCAGAAATTAAAAACCATAGAGCTAGATCACCTATCTTATTGGGATAGGGAACTCCACTGAATGGGAAGAGGGTTGCTATACTAATCAAGAGCAGTTAGGGGTTCATTGATAAGCCCATGATGTAACCCCAAAGGAATAAATCTGGAAAACCATAAAAGCAAGATAGATTCCACCTCCAAGAAAGCTAAATTAGGTCATAATAAACATAAAAAATAATTAAAAGAAGGATAAAATGCCACACTCCAGAATAGATGAGAAGAGGGAGTGATAAGTTTACTTTAAAGGCCACAAGATTGAATCAATCTTGATAAGTAATGCAGTTCAATGAAGAAGCCAAGAGAAGTTTCTCTCAATTCTCATAAAAATATATCCAAAGCTATTTTTGAATAACATAAGATGCATATTTATATGCCCTAGGTTTAAATCTATCAAAAGAAGTGAAAACAAGTTTGTTTGACATGCCCATTAGCCTAAAATTCGTAATTCCTTGACTTAGTGGGCTAATTAACCCATTCATGACCCAACCACCTCTAATATATGCTCTCTACACCTTAGTGGGCTAATTAGCCCATTTATGACCCAACTGTCTCAAATATATACCCACTAAGTACTTGGACCATATTAATAATGCTTGATATGCATGTTTCATCTTTAAGGCTTCTCTTTTGCCCCAAAATAACTTGATTGGTGCAGATATCTTGAATTAGCCCGTTAAGTGCTTCCATCATCTTCTTAACCCTTTGAACTTTTAATTGGACCATTTGAAATGTGCAAAGGGTCTTTAGTAATAGTCCCCACACTTCCTTGGTTCTCATCATTCCCTCGTTCCTCAATAGGATTCGTCTGTGAATCTTCACACCATAACGTTTTCCAAAAGTAGCTCAAAAACTTTACATCATGATTGGAAACTATTCTTGGCATACCATACAAACAAATTACTTCCTTAAAGAACAAATTACCAACATTATTTGCATCATTAGTTTTGTAGCAAGTAAAGAAATCCGTCATCTTGGAAAACCTGTCAATAATAACAAATACCAAATCCCTATCCTGTTTTGACCTAGGCAATCCTAATACAAAGTACAAGAGATATCAAGCTATGGTTTACTAGGTATGGGTAAAGGGGAGTACAAACCATGAGGTAAGACCTTAGACTTGGCTTGTCTACAAGTGATACACTTCTCACAAATTCTCTCAATATCATGCTTCATTTGTGGCAAAAAGAAATGTTCATGTAAGACATCTAGAGTTTTCCTCACACTGAAACGACCCATCAAACCACTAGTATAAGCTTCCATCACAACCAACTTCCTTAAAGAAGATATAGGCAGACATAGTCTATTCTCTCAAAACAAATACGCATCACACTAATAAAATTTTCCAAATGCAACTTTCTCACAAGCCCTATAAACATTAGTCAAGTCAGGATTGTTAGAATGTAAATCTTTGTACTCAAATCCTCACATTTTCGCACTTAAAGTAGAGATAAGAGAATCCCGTCGAGATAATGTATTAGCAACCACATTCTCTTTACTTTGCTTATACTTGATCACATAGGGGAAGTCCCATTGAATTCCATCCACTTGGCATGCCTCTTATGCAACTTCCCCCTTTCAAATGCTTCAAGGATTCATGATCAATATATATGACAAATTCTTTAGGCCATAGTTAACGTTGCCATGTTCTCAAAGCTCTAACCGATGCATACATCTCCTTACCATAAGTTGGGTAGTTAAGAGCTACTCCGATCTACTTCTCACTAAAGAATGCAATTGGACATCGTTCCTTCATCAAAACAGTTGTAATGCCAATATCTGAAGCATCACACTCAATCTTAAAAGTTTCAACAAAGTCAAGTAAGGTAAGGAAAGGTGCAGAACTCAAACTATCCTTAATAAAATTGAACGAATTTTCTTTCTCATCACCCCACTCAAAACCAACATTCTTTTTTCATAATTTCATTCAATGGCACAGCTATGGTACTAAAATCCTCAAAAACCTCCTATAAAAGCTAGCCAACCCATGAAAGCTACACACATTAGTAATTGTGTTAGGTGTAGGCCCATCATGAATAGCCCCAACCTTTTCCTCGTGAACTAAAATTCCCCTAGCACTAACAACATAACCAAGAAACACAATTTGATATATATAAAAGGAACACTTTTTAAAGTTAGTATACAATTGTTATCCACAGAAAACACTTATAACACTTCTCAAATGACATCTAAGCTTTTGCTATAAACTAGAATGTGATCAAAATAAAAAACCACAAATCTGCTAATGAAAGCACGCAAAACATATTTCATTAACCTTATAAATATGTTAGGGTGCATTAGTTAAACCAAATGGAATAACTAACTAATCATATAAACCATTTTTTTAGGTTGTTTTCCACTTATCTCCCTTATGCATTCTAATTTGATGATATACACTCTTCAAATCAATTTTACAAAACTCATAAGAACCGTGCAATTCATCAAACATATCATCTATTCTAGGAATAGGATGTCTATACTTGACAGTAATTTTATTGGTGGCTCGATAATCAACACACATCCTCCATGTATCATCCTTTTTAGGAATAAGCAACATTGAAATAACACATGGAGTCATGCTTTTCCCTCACATATCCCTAATCCATAAGTTCCTCCACTTGCTATTGAAGTTCCATTGTTTCCTTGGGATTACTTTTATAGGTAGGTCAATTTGGAATTGAAGCACTAGGTATGAAATCAATTTGGTGTTCTATTCCCCGAATTGATGGCAAACCACTTGGAACTTCCTTAGGAAACACATTGCTAAAATCCTATAGAAGAGAAACAACAACACTTGCCAAAGAAGAAATAATGAAGATAGTGTTAATCAATGCCTCTTTGTATAAAAGTACAAACATAAACTATTTAGAATAAAAAGCTCGCTTAATATCACCTTCTTTTTTTTTTGCAAAGAAACTCTCTTATTTTCTCTCATTCTCTTTTGCACTCACTTGCTCAATTTTCTTTGTTTTTTTGGACATTTTATCTCTTTTCCCTCTCTTACACTCCTTTCTTTCCATTACACTTAATTTCACACTCTCATTTCTTTACACTCTCACTTTTAATTTTCATCTGATCCTGATAAACTTGTTGAGGTGTTAATGTTACAAGAGTGATTGATTTTCCCTTTATTGAAAAAGAGTACCAATTTTGGGACCCATCATGCATCACCCTCCACTCAATGTAAAAGATGTTCTTGTGTTGCACATCATCTTCCTCTTTCTCTTGCACATGTAATGCTCCCCTTGTGACTAAGGCCTCACCCTCCACTCGATGTAAAAGATGTTCTCATGTTGTACATCATCTTCCTCTTTCTCTTGCACATGTACTGCTCACCTTGTTACTAAGGCCTCACCTTCCATTGGATATTGTTTTGCATCACTCTCAACATCATTTGGTGGTAATTCATCATCAAGTTTACTTTTAGACTCAATGTCTCCATTTTCCATCAAGATCATGTTACGTCGATTTAGACACTTCCGATATAATATGCCCCCTGCCCATACACTTAAAACACTTAATATCTGTATTTCGAGTTTGAAAATCAGAATTACCTTTCTACTTGCTACAGCTCACATCCTTACTCTTGGAAGACTCAAATTTAGGCTTGTTCTCATTCTTGGAATTGTAGTATACCTTCTCCTCTTTTTTACTCCAATTTGGTTTCCAAGGGAACTAGAACTTGAATTTTGCCCAAATTGCATGGAACCCTTCCTTTAAGTTGCTTCTCTACCTTCATGGCCATATGAACCATGTCCTCAAGCTCCATATAATGTTACAGCTCAACAATATTAGCTATGTCTCTGTTCAGCCCTTATAAAAATCGTACCATGATTGCCTTTCTATCCTCCTCAACATTTGCTCTGATCATGGAAATCTCCATCTCTTTATGGTAATCCTCAAAGCTTTTGCTGCCTTGAGTGAGTCCTTGCAACTTTTGATACAATTCCCTATAGTAATGATTGGGAATAAATCTCTTCCTCATGATAGTCTTCATTTCTTCCCATGTACAAATGGGTCTCTCACAGTTTCTTCTTTCCTTGAAATGATGGAATGTTCATCTTGATGCTTCCCAAGTCACGATCATATGCATCATGTCTTCAAATCTCCTTCTACCTCTATTATTGTTAAATCTATCTAGTAAGTCACCATCCTCAAAATCAGCATCATCCCCTCTATTGTCATCATAAAACTTGTTGTCATCATGTGTCTCTCGCCTTCTAGCATTAAGAACATCATGAACTCTCCCTTTTTATAAATATGCAATTTTAGCATCTTTTCTATCCATTCTATTTCTTATCCCTCAATAAATAATAGTAATGTTCTCAAATTCTTGTTGCATTGCTTGAGCACTAAGTTGTCATTGTTGTTACCTTCACTAAGAACACCCTTATCCTTGGATGTCATGTTGTAAATCTGCAAGAAAAATAATAAAAGAATACCTCACCAACACTCCATCATGTGCTTCCCTTAAATTAGTGTCACTTAACACTCATGTTTACTCTTTTAAATGGATTTTGATATAATGAGCTCACTCTCCTGCCTTTTACCACTCAAAACTGCTCTTTAAACTCTTTAATGAACTAACCAAATGAAACCAAGACAAATTTAACCTTAAACAATAAACTTAGGAGAATGTAACAAATGTGTAGATTTAGATTGATTGATAAGAACTCGTAAAACAAATTAGGAATGATAAACGAGAAACAAGTGCTCACTTAGTAAGATAGTGAATATTGTGCCCAAGAAAGAAAAGAATCTGATCCAGTTGTGTTTGGAGCAAGAAACATAGAAGAAATAATGTACTTAGTTTTCAAGACTCTAAGTTTTATTAAGGCTGACCAGATTATGATTTGCACCTTCCTTGTTTTTATGGGTTTTTTTGCTACAAATCAGAATATAATGACTTGAGTAGGAACATTCACAATCTCAATTACCTAGAAAATTAGTATGATCTAAAATCCAGTAGCACAAAATTAGTCGAAAACACAAATAGATGCTTGAACACAACAATTAGAGATCTAAAAGAGTTAGAGCATGAATAGACACTTAGGGAGATAAAGAGTTACAAACAACAAGGATCACAAACATGCAAAATCTACCTAGAAAAATGAATCTGACCAGAAAATGAAGATCTAACAAGAGGAAAATGAAAAGACACAACTAAACAAGAACACGAATTTAAAAAATCTACCCAGAAAAATGAAGATCTAATAAGAGGAAAATTAAAAGACACAATTGAACAAGAACACATGCAAAATCTACCCATAAAAATGAATCTAACTAGAAAATGAAGATCTAACAAGAGAAAACAAAAAGATACAAATGAACAAGAACACAAATCTACAAAATTTGCTCTAAAAAATGAATCTGAGTAGAAAATAAAGGTAAGAGGAAAACGAAAAAGACACAAATGAATAAGAACATAAATGTACAAAATCTACCCAGAAAAATAAATTTGACTAAAAAATGAAGATCTAACAAGAGGAAAAAGAAAAGAGACAAATGATCAAAAGAAAAATATGCAAAATCTACCCAAAAGCGTGAATATGATAAGAAATTAAAGATCTCACAAGAGGAAAACTAAAAGACACAAATGAACAAGAGAAAAAACTTGATTTGGAGGCCAAAGATTTGATACCAATTGATATAACCCCCAAAGGACTAAAATCTAGATAGTCCCAAAGTAAGACAGATTCCATCTCTAAGAAAGCTAAATCAGGTCACAATAAACATATAAAAAAAGAGAGAAGGATATAGATGACATACTCCAAAATAGATGAGAAGAGGGAGTGATAAGTCAAGTTTGAATGCCATAAGATTGAATCAATTTTGATAAGTTCTACAGTTCAATGAAAAACTCAAGAGAACTGTCTATCAATTCTCATTAAAAGAAGTCCAAAGTTGTTTCTAAATAAGATAAGATGCATATTTATATGCCTTAGATATAAACCTAACACAAGAAGTGAAAACCAGTATGTTTGGTATGCCCATTAGCCCAAAATTCTTAATACCCAACCTTAATAGGCTAATAATCCCATTTATGACCCAACTGACTCTAATAGATACCTATTAATTACATGGACCACATTGATAATACTTGATCTGTGAGTTCCATCTTCAAGGCTTCCCTTTTGGTCTAAAATAACTTGTTTGGTGCATATATCTTAAATCAATCCATTAAGTGCTTTCTTCATCTTCTTAGCCATTGACCTTGTAATTGGACCATTTGGAATGTGTAAAGGGTCTTTAGTAATTGTCCCCACATTGGTTCCTTAGTTCTGATCAGCCCAAGTACTATAACAGTCTCATTGACTTCCGATTTTCTTGCATCTCAGTTCTTTTCAGAAGCTTTCTCATTAACTGTTTTGTATATTAAAGTCTTAGTCCTTTTCTTTGGGTGTTTTATGGCTATTAACTTGTACTTTTTTCCTTTTTAGGGGACAATAATCATTAAAAAGGGGGGAAAGGCCTTAACAATGAGTTTTAGTTGTGCAAAGCCTATGGGATCAGCCCTCTTAGCATCCTATAGGATGGTATAGGGTCTTTGGAGGTAGTTGTATCTTTGATTTGGTGATGGCTCTTAGCTAAGCCCTTGGAATCGAAGATATGGATTGGAGCACTTTTGGTTATGGAGCTAGGGACGTTGGCTACTTTTCTTTTGGAGTAGATCCTCTAGAGCAAGGCATCTCTTCTAAACAAAGGGTTTAGAGCCTTAGGAGCAAAACTCAAGGGGCAATTTTTATCCTCTATAGTTGGAAAATATGGAGCTAGGGAAGTTCTTGCAAAACAAAAGCATCATTATCAAATTATAGATACCATTCTTGTTTGAAAACAATACTCTCAAAGCGGAGGGTCACCATAGAAGAGGTCAAAAAGATCTCTCGCATTAAATGGATGATGGAAGAGAGAAGGCTCTTCACTAGTATTTCTCCCTCTATAGGACACACACAGGAACTGAATGACCATAAGTATGAAGGGTCGATTTCCATTCAAGACAAACACAAAAATCATCCCAAGTTAGAAGAGGATACGAATTGTACTGCCACTAACTTCCCACCCAAATAAAAAGTTTATAAATTAAGGGCAGTCAAATAGCAAAAGAAAAAACTTTGAGACACCATCTATAGATCTCCGAAAGAGTAAGTTGTCAAAAAACAAGATGTTTTCATCATATCCCTTAAGATGATGCAATCACAGGTGATGTGATAACCCTCCCATTAATAGCTTTTGATCTAGAGGGTGATGTAAACCCCACATTAAATCCGGACACTCACAACAAGCGAGATAGATTTGCATCTCCAAGAAAGCTAAATCAGGTTATAACAAACACAAATGGAGTATAAAAGAAGGATATGAACCCCACACTCCATAAAAGATGAGAAGAAGGAGTGATAAGTCAGGTTTGAACCCCCATAAGGTTGAATCAGTCTTAATAAGTTCTGTAGTTCAATGAAGAACTCAAGAGAAGTTTCTTTCAATTATATAAAAAGATGTCAAAAGATGTTTCTGAAGACATAAGATGCATATTTATATGCCATAGGCCCAAACCCTAATAAAAGAAGTCAAAACATATCTATTTGGCATGCCTATTAGCCTAAATTCGTAATACCCAACCTTAATGGGCTAATAAGCCCATTTATGACACAACTGAATCTAATATATGCCCACTAAGTACTTGAACCATATTAATAATACTTGGGCTGCATGTTCCATCTTCAAGGCTTCTCTTTTGTGCCAAAATAACTTGGTTGGTGCAAATATCTTGAATTAGCCCATTAAGTGCTTCCTTGCAAGTGTTTATGAATAGAGTGAGAGTGATGGTTAAATAGTGTTATACATAAACAAGGCAAAGAAGTCATTAGTTAAAAAGGAAAACATCCTTATACATAAGTACAAGTAGCTGTTGCACCAATAACATAACACTCTTCACTTCATCCCTACTAGCATAAGCACCAATTTATTTTAAGTCTCACAATCTAATTTTCTTATCTTGTTGCTCGTTGCTATGTTTTTTTCTTACACTCTCTGTCTTCTTATCACCCCCACTCTATTCTTGACACCCATTTCTGTGTCAATTTGTGCTCTTTTTCTATCATAATCTAATCCTTATATTCCTATGGTTTGATAAGTGTTAAGATCACATGTCCTTTTATGATAATAAAGTGGATTAAATTAATAAAAAAAGGTTTGTTGCCTTTCTGGCATATCCATAAACCTTCTTAAAAGTCAAGCTTTTATTGCCTTTATTTTCCCATCCCTCTTTACTCTTTTCTCCAGGCTGACAGGCTTTTTCCATTAATTCTCTCCCTATTAGGTACCTGGGACTCCCTCTCATCACCTCCAAGCTCAATCGCTTAGATTGTTTCACCTTTTTAGCAAAAATTAAAAACTGGATCTCCTCTTGGCCCAAAAAATCCCTTTCCTCTGTAGGTCATCTCCAACTGATTAATTCTGTTCTTAACTCCTTCCATGGGTCTTCTCTCTTCCTCCTACCAGTTGGGTTATTAAAGAGATAGAAAGAAAGGTATGAAATTCTCTTTGGTTTGGTTCCTCCTCCCCTGGCCACCATTCTAAAGTTAAATGGGAGGAAGTCTACCAACCAAAATCTGAGGGTGGCCTTGGTATCAAACTTCTAAAGCCTTGGAATAAGTCCTGCTAGCTAAGAGAATTTGGATCCTTTTTTTATGTTCAAGCCCTTTGGGTTCAGTTCCATAATGTCATTCTGCAAAATAAAAGCTTCTAGTCTTACTCCTTGTCTTATAAGGACTCTTGGAGATGGAAAAAGATCTTGAAATCCAACTTTTCTCCAGAAATTCAAATTTCAAATAGGGAATGGTGCTGATGTGTTCCTTTGGTTAGACCCTTAGAACCCTGTTGGCATTCTTCATGCCACCTTCTCCAATCAAATCATTTATGACTAAGGATTAAGTAGCTACAGTAAAGTTGCTAACATTATCCATAATAATACTTAGAGCTGGCCACCTTCTAGTTCCCATGAGCTCTTGGAACTTAAACAAATCCCCATCCCCTACCTCCCCAATAATTTCCATAAAGACTACCTTATTTAGGATGGTAGAGCCAAAATTTTTTCTAATAAAGAAGCCTACTGTTTTCTAATCCCTCCCTTTGGTTCCCTTTCCTGGACTCAACTGGCATGATCTAGTTATATTCGTCCCAGGCATGGGTTTAACATTTGTTTAAAGGTAAACTTTCAACCTTAGATTATTTGTGGTTTACTAATTGTCCTAATTTTTATACCCTTTGTCAGTTAGATGGAGAGTATTATGATCATCTCTTCTTCAGTTGTCCGTTT
Source organism: Pinacopodium congolense (assembly GCA_028565735.1). NCBI lineage: Eukaryota > Viridiplantae > Streptophyta > Magnoliopsida > Malpighiales > Erythroxylaceae > Pinacopodium > Pinacopodium congolense. Next base: position 14,764,146 of record JAOXYD010000002.1, on the reverse strand, counting down.
TCCTCTACTCTTTGGTCTAAACTCCTTCACCTGTGCTGCCTTTCTTGAAATCCTAGCTTGCTTCTCTCGACTGGGCATTGGATCCTCTAGCTCACTAAAAATAAATCTACAGATTCTAGACCCTTCTAAAAATAGTCCTCTTACTATCTATTACTTGTGGAAGGAGAGGAGCAATAGAATCTTCAGAGATTAACAAAATAGTGTTCAGAGTCTGTTTGTTTCTACCTATTAGCTTGTTAGGGAGATTTTTCTCTCATTTCACCCTGTGCCTCCTAAATTCAATAATAATGACACCAAGATACAACTAGAACCTTTAATTTTCTCACCATTTTGTGTTACAGATCTTATATTTTTCCTTTTTAGGTCTATTTGTAAAAGGCCTATCTTTTCCAAACAGTAGCTTTACTACAACAGATTTACTCTTATAGAAGTTCATCTAAAAAACTTCCACTGTCTACCAGAAGAAAATCAATTCAGATTTGTGATTTGGATGACTCTGATGAAGACGATCTTGCTTCTACCACCTCCCAAACTATGCCCTTTTCAGCTTAGGCCAGTTGTCTGAGCTGCCTCCTAGTAGCATTCCCCTCGTTCAAGCTCCTCCAACCTCTGACTCTAGCAAAAGAAAGACAGTCCAAAAGGAGGCCCTTTGGCCCAATTAGAAAAGAGTCAAAACTCCCAGCTATCGAATTGCCAAGGAAAAGGCGAAGTTAAAAGCTACAAGATCTAAAGAACCTGTGGAGGAGATACAGATTGGCATTTATGAACCTTTAGTAGCCTTTGACAAATTTAACAATACCCTTGTGCTGCGTAAATTTGGTATTGGCCCTGCTCATGCTGCTAGTATCTAGTTAGTTCTTTTTGCTCCTTTCAGGCTTTGGCCTGTTTGTAGTTGTCCTACTTTACTAGACATTGTTTATCCTTTCCCCTTCTTTGTTGTTTGCAGTCCTGGCTACTTGTGATTCTTCTTTCTCCTTTTTCTATTAGCTTCTATGCTCTTCCTTTATGCAGATCTTCTTCCATTTTTAATTTAATTTAATTTTTTATCAAGAAAATCAAGGAGAAAGAAAGCTCTAAAACAAAGGAGGATAGCAGCACTTCTGGAAGCCAAATCCACCAAAGATTAGGAAGGAGAAGAAAACCCAACATCCTTCTAGATAGATTCAAACAAAACAGGAGCAAGGCCAAGTCCAGAAGTAAGCTAGCTATTCAATACCAAGCATTTACTAGGTTCTAATAATAGGGCCATTACTAGGTCCTAACTTTCTCAAAATAAGGGGTTGCTAAATTGGTCAAAGTCTAAAGGCTCAAAAACCCCAACCTCCTTCTCCTCTAATAGTTCTTTTTACTCTTGACTTTTAGTTCCGTCTTTTCCTTGGCTGACTTGTAAATGGGTGTTTTAGCTCTTTTTCTGTCTAACATGTCAAGTGTTCATGAAAAAGGAGTAATTATTTTTGTACCCTGATGTTGAACTTTTCTATCAAACAGCCATAGATGCCCTAAAAGAAGATGACGAACATGCATTGGTGCTACATCACATCTTCACAGGTGAAAGATTAGAAGATAATATTCTCCTGGCTTAAGAATTCTTAAAAAACTACTATATTAACAACGAGCATAGTACATGTGCTTTCAAGATTGACCTCAAGCAAGTCTATGATGCAATCTAGTGGGATTTTGTCTGCAAACTTTCAAAGCCATGTCCTTCCATGATCCTTTTATCCACTGAATCCTAGAGTGCATCTTTACCCCTTCAATGGTTGTCCTAATAAATAGTGAACTTACCCTATTCCTTAAAACCAAATGTGGCCTTAGAGAAGGATACCCATTGTTTCCTTAAGTCTTCATCATTTGCATGGAAACCTTCACCCAAATTCTACACTACCATATTAACATGAACTCAAATTTCTCCTATCACTAGAAGTATGATTGTACTAAACTTAACAAGAGGATGATCTACTACTTTTTCATAAAGTTGATCTCGGCTCTACCTTGATCCAGGCTTTAACCTTCTTCTGCTCTTTATTTGGCATGTTTATCAATCTTCTTAAATGCTAAAGCCCTTCTTCTGCTCTTTATTTGGCTTGTTTATCAATCTTCTTAAATGCTAGTCTTCTTTTTACTTATCTGATCCTTAACTAGCAGATCTAGTTGCCAAAATCTTTAGTATCCTTGATGAAGTCCTCATTGTGAAATACCTAGGCCTTCTCCTCTTTTCTTCTAAGTTATCCAAAGACGATGTGGGCCTTTGCTACTTAGGATTGACAATAGAATCTCTTCTTGGACCAACAAATCTCTCTTCTTTGTAGGTAGGCTACAACTTGTTAACTCTATCCTCAACTCTTTCCGTGTGTTATGGTCTTCCATCTTCCTACTGCTTGCCTATGTAATCAAGGCAATTGACTAAAAAAATTAGGAACTTTCTGTAGATAGGTACCTCTCACCAAATTCAACAATCTAAGGCCAAATGGGAAGATGTGACCTAAGTATTGCACAAGCCCTGAAACAAAGTCATCTTGGCTAAGAGAATTTGGATTCTATTTACTAATGCAAAGTTATTGTGGTGTAATCCTGAAATCCTTTGACTCTTAGAGTTGGAACAAGCTCATCAAAATCAAGGATATCTTTAGCTCAAAAATTTACTTTCAAATTGGTGATGGGTACCACACCCTCCTTTGGTATTACCCTTGGTGCCCTGTAGGTATTATGGCCAATTCTTACCCTCCTTGTATAATCTATGATTATGGACTCCTTGCACATGATGGAGATCAAGCATCACAAGTGGATTTGAGTGAGGCAGAAAGAGTAGGACATGTTGGAGAGCTTGGGAAGTAAGGAGAAATGCTTAAACAAGCTCAACAAAGTGATATTAGTGTTCCAGAAACAGAATTTAGGATATTTAGTGTACTGTAGACAGCCCATGGTTGCAAGTCGACATTTGAAGGCTAACCAAAAGGTGAACCCATGCTTGGGAAGGATGTATGAAGACCATGTCAACTTAGCCCAAAAAATGGAACTCGATGGGGGGGGAAAAAGGTGGTTGGCCTCTTTATTGTAGAAGATATTGGTTATGCCTCCCATACCAAGCTATCCTATCTTTGACTACTAGAAGGAAAGGAATGGGAACATATTTGAGTTCTAGGAGCTCTGGAGAGTTAGCTTACGGCTAGTTTTATCTATTTTTATACACAATAGAGGCAACTTTATAGTCTTTGGTTAGACTTGAATCATAAATTAAACGATTGGAGAATGTGTTTTGAAGAATACTAGCAGGGCGCCAAGGTTCAGACCATAGAAACACATCTGCACCATTGCCTATTTGGAATCTAAATTTCTAGATGAATGTATCTGGCTTTCAACATCTTTTTCCAGCTCCTGGAATCCTTAGATATAGGGAATAAGACCAAAAACTCTTATGATATAGAATAACATTATAGACCCACTTTACCCAGAGTTGTTCAGAATCCCAAAAAAGGATCCAAATTCTCTTGACTAACAATACTTTGTTCAAAGGTTTCAGAAGTTTGATTCCTAATCCACCCTCAAATTTAGTTTTGCAAACTTCTTTCCAATTCACTTTGGAATGATGGTGTTAGGTAGATCTACAGCCAAAGAAAATTTTGAAACTTCTTTTCAACCTCTTTAAAATGCCTAGTGAGTAAGAGAAAAAGTGAAGACTAGTAAATATGAAGGAATTAAGGGTTGAATTGACCAGTTTGAGACAACTAGCAAAGAATAAAAATTTATTGCTCCAAGAGGAAATTTGATGTTCTATTTTGTCTAGAAGGGGTGTGCAGTCTGCTTTGCTTAGTTTAGAAGAGATTAGAGGGAGCCCTAAGTATTTAACAAGGAGAGATCCAATAGTGAACCCCGAAATTCTAGACATTAATGCTAGGAGGTTAGGAGAAGAAGGGGCTATAAAAGCTTAACTCTTTAGAAGGTTGATGGAAAAAAATGAAGAGATCATTAGTAAAGAAAAGATGAGAGAGATTGTGCTTGAAACATTTCCAGTGGTAGGAGAAGTTAGAGTGGGAGGAAGTATGGAAATGGATGATTTGGGTAAGAACTTCCATACAAAGGATGAACAAGTAAGGAGACAGTGGGTC
>JAOXYD010000002.1:14683914-14709657 GCA_028565735.1 Pinacopodium congolense | reverse complement strand
GAACAAAGCTACAAACAGTTCCTAGCAATAGAGAGGAGGAAACCTGGAGTGAGGAACTTTTGGCATAACTATGCTCAACAGTACCTCCTGTCATGTGAAAATGCTTCTCGACATCCATTGTGTTGCCGATTGGTTCTAAGTGATATTCGTGTGGGAGTTTTCGAGTGGCGTTCATCTGCTTTTAAAGGTAAATTTCAATCATTCACTTTTTTTTGTTGAGAAATTAAAAAAAATAGTATTTACTGAAGAGTCTAGGCATGAAAGTCACATTCCTAACCTTGAAATGTTAGATTAAACAAAACAAACAACCCCTTATCTAAAGTTACATGAGATACTGACACCTGACATTGGAAGCTTCAAGAAGACTTCCTTCATACATTTGAGTTATCACCGCTCTTCCAAAATAGTTCTTCTCTCCTTTTCCTTTGCAAAATCTCTGTTCATGTCTATTAGAGAAGTCACACTACCCATCAATAGTTAGAGCACCAAACCATCTCAACTTAGCAACACAACAACATTTCCTCTTTCACTTGAAATGGAAAAGCTAAGGGTCAGATCGAGCCTTCCTATGTTAGTGGCAGTGAACATCAGCTGCTTTAACACCGATAAGCCCCTTCAACATCCACCCACAGCAGATATTAAAGTCACGACAAAAACTGACTCTTTAACACAGGAACCTCCTCTCCTCTCTAGATTTGGTTGTGGTTAATTAGATCCTACTCTTAATCAAACGTCGTATTCCTCTTAAGATCCATTTCCTTTGAATACGGGATAGAAACCCTAACTCAAACCAGATCATCGAACCCTAGTCTAGAAATGAGCAACTTCTTCCTTTCAGGTAAGTTCGCATCTTTTCTAGCACTTATTAGTTATTCAATAATCCTATTTAGTGTACATCTCCGCAATATTTAAGATGAGTCTTCCTCTTTTGGAAGCCGCCATTTATGCTTGATAAGTTTACTACATCTAGTATAAATTTTATGGTTGATTATGTGCTCTCGAATATTGTTAATGATGAAAAGATTTAGAACTTTTTTTTCTTGAATAGTATTCCTTAAAAACTCTATTGTTCTGTTTTAGCCATATATGATAAACCACGTAGCTTAAAGAGATCCTGTAGAGGAAATTATCTCCCACCTTTAAAGCTTTGAAGTTATTAGACCATTCTATTATCTGATTCCAATCAGTAGTATTTACTTGGACATTATTAAAGTATAGGATAGACATACAGATGTATCTAGAGAACTGATAGTTGAAAAATAGGTGATTAATTGTTTCACTGTCCACACCACAGAGCATATAGGTCTCTGTAACATTTAGAAACCTTCCAATTCTGTCCTTCGTAATCAGTCTGCCTCTAATGGCCAACTAAAGTATAAATGTAGCTCTATGATGAAAATATTTAAACTAAAGTAGATTGCTCTATTTAGCCTTAAGCTGTCTAATTTGATTAGATCTCTACATGTTTTATTACTACACTCTTCGTTAAAAGAGGCAATCAATATGAGTTCATCCTCCCTTACCTCATTCAAAGATGTATTTAAGATCATACCTAATATAAGGAGATTTGTCAGTCCTTCTAACACATCCTTAAAACCATATAGCATTCCGCTAATTGAGCAGTCGTGTGGAATTTTATCTTTCACATGAAGTAATTCATCCATTTCAGTTAGAGGTCTATCTCTTAACCATTTAGCATTCCAAAAAGTAGACATGACATTACCAATCTTGTATTGAGGGTGTTGTCTGATTATTCCTCTTTGCTGCATTAGGCTTTTGAAATTCCAAGAACTACTAGGTTTCTTATATTGATTTCTTTTTCTTATTTTATATAAATTTTTGTTAGATTATTTAAATTAATAAACATGTAACTTGATTCTAAATTAAGTGGACTTATTATAATAGTCAATATTTTTAAGGATATTAGAATCAAATGAGTCCAAAGTCCCTTTTTCTCTCCCTTTTAAAAATAAATAGAAATAACAGTTTGTTAATAAGAGACATCTATAGAAACGTTACTTAACTATCAAAGACAACTGAAAGGGAACAAAGACAGAGAGGGCTAAATACAATAGACTTGAATTCCCATTGTTCATGGATCAAAGTATGTTTCAAATGTGTTATTTACAATCCTAATAAAGTTCTCAATTAGTATCATAGCCCAGTATTGCCTTATTTCTATGTTATTTATTGGCTATTTTGATATTAATTTCAGCATTATACACTTGTATTACAGGTAAGGGTGTGATTATGTCATAATGGCTATCAAAGTTGGTTTCTTTTTCAAGATTTAGGCTGCAAGAGATCAAAATAAACTAAACATGTTTGGCTGATGTTTATGGGTGTTAATCAGTTGGTAGTGACAACATGAAATACTTAATTTTCTGAATATTAAAACAAAACAAAGATGGATTTAAGAGTGAGAACACTTAGAGAGGTTTCAGAGTTAGAAACTCTATTTTCTATTCTCTGTGGTTACTAGTGACATTAACGATGGCTAGGCTTGGGCAAGTTTTGGTTTTTGGAGTGAAAAACCTAAAAGAAGCCATGAAAGAAACAAAACAAAACGAAACGAAACGAAATGAAATGAAACAAAACTAGACTCAGCATTTGGACAAAGATGACCTCATTTGGCAAAGTCAGGCAATAGCAGGCACGTGCACGTTACCCTAGTGCTTGTGCACACACACCCAAAATCTTCAAATTTTTTTATATTTTTTGTTTTTTAAATGGTTTATGGGCCAAGGCATTTTGGACTTGGGGGCTTCATTTTGAACCTACGTTAACATATTTAGGTCAAAACAACATTTTGGTTTATAAAATTTTATTTTAGACCTAATTAAGGCAATTTTAATTTTGGGTCATAATTGAGTAATTAATTAGTACAGTAATTAATTGCTTTATTTTTTGTTTATATGCATAAATATTGAATAGAGTTTATATTATGTCATTATTGAAATTAAAATTTCATAATACAAGCTTGTTTTTATACATGAAATTATTATGATCAAAGATAGCATATGTCACCAAAGTGGCTATATTATGAATTTTTTCATGTATGAATAATATTTTAGTGAATTTTCCAATTAAATGTTTATTGCATGAAAAGCTTATTAGTCACTAAAGTGACTTGATTTGAAAAATGATTTAGACATTTAATTGTGAATTTTCAATTGTTCATGATTATATGATGATAATGAAATGACATAATAGTTGCAATGAACAATTGAATTCATTAATTATAATGCTAAGAAATCACCCAAAAGTTGACCATTACTTATGATTAATGACATAAAAGGGATTTATCAACATATATGGTTAATATAATCGTATATCCAAAGATAACATGCATGTTGACTAGAATATGATTGATTATTCATTATAATGTATTTTATTAGTATCATTATAGATTATAGCTATGTATTTCAATATCATCCAAAAGAGAATTTATCAACTCACTTCCTTTTGAGTTTGACCAATTCCAAGTGAATTATAACACTCTTTTGAGGAAAATGGAACCTTCAAGAAATTAAAGCCATATTGGTTCAAAAGGAAGGGAGATTAAAGAAAATGAAGAAATGCTCTATTCATCTGACATTTCATTGTAAAGCTAGTAGTAGTAAGAACAAATCAGGAAAGAAGAACTAAAATAAGGACAAAGCTCTCAGCAAAGTTATTAAGAGTCGAATCCATAAAGACAAGAGATGTTACTTTTGCAAGAAAGTTGGTCAATTGAAAAAGGATTATTCTAAAAGAAAGGCTTGGTTCGAAAAGAAAGATACATACTATGTTTTAGTATATTTTGAATCAAACCTTATTGAAGTGCCTAATAATACTTAGTGGTTAGATTCTAGTGTAACTACTCATATGTCATTTGTTTCACAGGCATTCCTTTCAATCCAGCCTATAAATGAAATTGATAAGTTCCTATATATGGAAAATAAAATGAGGGAATGAATAGAAGGAATTAGGAAGTACAGATTGATTTTGGATAATAGATGTCACTTGGATCTTAAAAAACGTCTTTATGTTTTCGAATGTGCTAGAAATTTAGTTTCTATTGCAAATTTGGATGATGTAAGATTTAAATTTAAGATTGGACATTATGTTTTTTTATTGTAAAAACATAAGTACTATTATGGTTCTAGTACTTTAGTTGATTTTTAATATTGTTTCAATCTTGATATTGATATTACTTAGTCTCTGTTTCATATTGGCTATATTATAAGAAACAAACATAATGCACATAATGAATATTATGCGTTTTTGTGGCATAAAAATTTAGGTCATATATCTAAGGAAATGGTACTAAGGTTAGTGAAAATGAAATCTTACCTTAATTAGATTTTGCTAATTGGGATATCTGTGTGGATTGGATTAAAGGTAAACAAACCAGACACATATTAAAGTATCCAGCCAAAAAAAGTAATAAATTATTTGAATTAATACACACTAACATTTGTGGTTCTTTCAGCGTTCTTTAATATTTCGTCACTTTCATTGATGACTTCTCATGATATAGTTATATATATTTGCTGCATAAAAGTCTCAATCCGTGGACATCCTAAAAGTATTCATTAATAAGGTAGAAACGCAGTTAGATAGAAAAGTAAATATCATTAAATTTGATAAGGGTGGTGAATATTATGATAAATTTGATGAAAGTGGACAATGTTTATATCTATTTACAAAGTTTCTTATACGTTGAGGCATATGTGCACAATATACAATACATGTTATACTGTAACAAAATAATGCAGCTAAAAGGTAAAATCATACTCTTATGGACGTGGTTAGGAGTATGTTAAGTTATAGTATCATGCCTTTATCTTTGTGGATGTATGTATTAAAGATCGATGTATATATGCTTAATAGGGTTCTTAGTAAGGTAGTTTCTAAGACCCCTTATGAATTGTAAATATGAAAGAAATCTAATTTATGGCATCTGCACATTTAAGGTTGTTTGGCAGAAGTAAGCACATATAATTCATATGAAAAGAAGCTTGATGTAAGGACCGTTAGTAGTTACTTCATCAACTATTCTGAAAAGTCAAAGAAGTACAAATTCGATTGTCCTAACAATAATATACGAATAGTAAAGTATAGTAACGCTTGATTCATTGAGAATGGTCAAATTAGTGAGTGTGGGAAACCACGAAAAGTGGATATTCAAGAGAGTCGAGTAGAAACTCTTCCATCAAATTTCATTTTTCTCAGTTTTTGTCCCTCTTATTATATCACGTTTACATAATATATTGGAATAATACATTGATATTCCAAACCTACAAGTTAAACATGTTAATAGAGAACCAGCTAGCGATACATAAGTCACAAATGAACAAATGTTGTGATAAGAAATAGCGTTGTGAAGGTTTGTAAGACAAAAATTCCATAAGTCAATTATTTCAAATGACTATGTGGTCTATTCACTTGAAGATAAATGTGACTTGAGCATTGATCCGGATTTATTCTCGTTCAAATAAGCCGTGGAATGTAGTAATTTCAAAAAGTAGTTTAATATTACGAAAGAAGAGTTGAAATCAATAGATGACATCAAAGCCTGAGAACTAGTTACATTGCCAAGAGGTGTAAAGTAAGTAGATTGTAAATGGGTCTTTAAGACCAAACGTAACTCATAAGGCAATATTAAAAGATATAAAATCAGACTTGTTGCCAAAGATTACACTAAAAAAAAATGGAATTGATTATAAAGAAAACTTTTCACCTATTTCAAAGGACTTTAAGAATTGATATGGCTTTGATAGCTAATTATAATTTAGAGTTTCACCAAATAGATGTAAATACTAACTTCTAAATGGTGAATTGGAAGAAGATATTCATATGTATCAATCGGAAGGTTTGTTGACCATAAAAGACGCACAATTAGTGTGTAGATTAAAGAAATAAATTTATGAATTGAAACAAACTTCCTGACAATGGTATCTCAAGTTTAATGATACCATTATGTCATATGGTTTCATACAAAATACTGTTGATTGGTTTATCTATATGAAAATCAATGGGAGTAAGTTCATTATATTAGTTCTATATGATGATGATGTCATTCTTACTACTAATGATATAACTTTGTTACATGATATTAAGAATTTTCTATTTAATAATTTCGAAATGAAAGATATGGGTGAGATATTCTATGTGATAAGAATAGAAATATTCAATGATAGATCAAAATAATTATTAGGATGTCTAATAAAGGTTATATTGATAAAGTATTATAGAGATTTAAAATGGAAAAATATTCCGTAAGGATAGTTTTAATTCAGAAAGGGGACAAATTTAGTGAAATGCAATATCCAAAGAATGATTTGGAACCTAAGCCAACGAAGGATATCCCCTATACGTCAGTTGTTGGGAGTTTAATATATATAAAAACATATATTTAGTCAGATATCAGTTTTCTTGTTTTAATGTTAAGTCGATATCAAAGTAATCCCAAAATAGACCATTAAAAAATTCAAAGAAAGTGCATAGATATTTACAAGGTACAAAGGATTATATGTTCACATACAGAAAGTCAACCCATCTCAAAGTAATAGGTTACTCGAATTCAGGCTATACTGACTGTGTAGACTCAAGGAAATTTGCATTCAGTTATATGTTTCTATTAGCTGGAGGAGTAATTTCATGGAAGAGTATAAAGCAATCCATCATTACTATTTCCACTATAAAGGCTGAATTTATGCCATACTTTAAGACTATGGTTCATAGATTATGGTTGCAAAAAATTGTCTTAGGTTTTAGTATTATTGATAATATAGTTAGACCGTTAAAATTTATTGTAATAACTCTGCAGCCTTTTTCTTCTCACAGAACGATAAATATTTGAAGGATGTGAAACACATAAATTTGAAATACTTGTTTGTGAAAGAAAAAGTATAAGAACATAAAGTATCAATTGAGAATATTAATACTGATATGATGATAGTAGATTCGTTAACTAAAGGATTGCCGCCTAAAACATTGATTGGCTATATTGAATGGATGGACATCATAGATAAGTCCTTTTTAACATAGTGATATGACATGTATTTATACATATGATTATCTTACTCAATTTTGTTATGAAACTTGTGAATTCAATTACAATCGTGTTTTTTTATGTTCTTATTATTTGTATTATTTTTTATATGAATATTATTTATGTGCGATAACAATTACAGTATACCTACTTAAAGTTTTATGAGTTGAGTTGATGATGTGATACATGAAAAGAATTATATTGTATAACTTGTGATTACCATGATTCGATCATCTTATTTCAATTAAGAATGACTTAGTTGATTCATTATATAATGTGCACTTAAAGTTTTATTATTGAATCACCAAGTCGTAACATAAGTCAAGTGGGAGAATATTAGATTATTTAACCTAATAACCTATGTAACTTGATTCTAAATTAAGTGGATCCATTATGAGGGTTGATGTGTTTAAGGATATTAGAATCAAATGGGTTCAAAGATCTTTTCCCTCTCCCTTTTAAAAATAAATAAAACAGTAGTTTGCTAACAAAAGGCATTTATAGAACGTTTCTCAATCATCAAAGGCAATTGAAAGGGAACAAAGGCAAAGAGGGAATAAACACTTTTTTTTGTTGTTGAAGAAAGCGGGAATAAACACACTAGACTTGAATTCCCATTGTTTGTGGATCAAGGTATGTTTCAAATGTGTTATTTACGATCCTAATAAAATTTTCATTTCAATGATAAATCAACCTACATTTTAGCTATTGTTTCTCGCTTTAAGTCAATCTAATCTTTGAATCAGCATTATTGGTTTACTTGGAGACTATGCTGCTAAATTTGTGGTCATCATACATTTGCTCTTTATTAGTGGTCCAATAATTTAAGTAAAAAAATATAACATTATTACATGGAAGATTGATGTGATATAATGACCAAAATCTCACACATTATTTACGCCATGATATAAGAATTTAGGAATATAAACATGCATAATGGAAAAGAGAATTAAAGAAACCATATATAAAGATAAAATATTTACATAAAATCTAAAAAATCATAAAAATAAGGTAAATTTTTTAAAATTTACTTTTAGGAGTTTATTCCACATATACAAAAGATCATATCTTTCTTATTGGGTTTATGTGTTCTATACAAAAATAAAAGTTAAGATATACTTACTTTACCCTAATTATTGTCTATGCAAAAATAAAAGTTGTTATACACTTGTACACTTAATTTCCAAAAAAAAAAAGAATTTATTATACACTTTCTTTTTATTCGTTAATATAATAATTTAAATAAAAATTGCATGGAAGATTGATGTCATATAATAATGAAAATAAACACATTATTTATGATTTGATGTATAAATATAAACAATCATAATGAAAAAAGAATTGAAGAAGGAAGAGAGGAAGACAAAAATTTATGTAAGAGTTTATTTTACATATACAAAACTTCATATCTTTTTAATAAACTTATGTGCTTTATAAAAAATAAAAGTTATTATGAATAAACAACATCTTATACTAAATTAAGAATTAGAGATATAAATTAAAGTAATATGAATATACATATCAAGGATTTAAATAAATTAAAATTAACTAAAAGATTTGACAATTGCCATTATGATTATATCAAAATATATCTTAGTACAATCAATGTAAATAAGTATAGATTGAAATGTAATGATCATCTTATTTATAAATAAATGATAGATGATATATTCATTGATGGTGTAATAGTACATGTGAGTCACTAATGTGATAAAAAAATTTCAACTTACGTGATTATTGATTACATGATAAACAGTTTCATTACAAAATAGTGTGATTATTAAATATTTCATTACCTGTATGGAAGTCCTAACTTAAATTTTAAATTCGGGCGTTTCTATCAATCTAAACTTCAAATTTCACTAGATATATTCCAAGCTTAAACTTTCACATCTCCTTTTTATAGATGATATTCTTCTCCTTTCAAATGTTTATCCTATTATATTCACTATTTAATGGAGAGCGTTTACCTCTCCTCAAAATTTTTTAAATTAAACATTAACTTTTAAAAGCCAAATCTTTATCTCCAACTCAAATAGGGATCTAGGCAATAACTTTTCCTTATATAGGATTCCTCTTGGTAATCCCTTTATTAAATACTTAGAGATTCCCCTTCTTTCCAATAATTTTGCTCACAAAGACGGTAAAACTTTATTAGAAAGAATTGATAATAGAATTCAATCTTAGACTAATAAATTCCTCTATTATGTGGGTCAGTTGCAACTCATTATCTCTATCCTTTCTACCTTCCAAGTGTAATAGTCAACCCACTTCCTCCTCCCCAGTTTAGTGATTGAGGAAATTGAGAAAAAGTTAAGAAAAATTATCTAGATTAGTACCTCAGGGAATCACCACTGCTCTAAAGTTAAATGGGATGCATTTTGTAAAACATAAAAGAAGGAGGTATAGGCATCAAACATCTAAAAAATATGGAATAAAATGATTTTATGGAAAAAGGACTTGGATTCTTTTCAATAACCCTATATTCATTTGAGTTAAATGGGTTTATAGGGTTATTTTGAATGGTAGAAGTTTTTGGAACCATAAACCCATAATAGTACTTGAAATTTGAGAAAAATTTTGAAGGTTAAAGAAGACTTAAAAGGCTAGTATAGAATGAAAATAGGGAATGATAAAGCTACTTTTTGTGATAAGATTCTTGACATCCCAATGGTATTCTAAGCAACCGAATCACCCCTAAACAAATAAGTAGATAAGGGTTTCCTTAGAATGTAAAAGTCTCTTCAATTATTCAAGACAACAGTTAGAATTGGCCTTCTACAATAAATGGAGACATTAACTCTCTTACCATCAACCTTCCTACTTACTCCTTTGATATCTTAAAAGAAAATCTCTTGGAATAACTTCCCTATAGTTCTAAAACTTACACTAACTTCTCCACCTACAAATTTTTAAGACCCCCTTCCCTACAAAAACTTGGCATTCTTTCGTTTGGAATAAAAAAGCCATTCCTCGATATTGTTTTATCCTCTTACTTGCCATCTATGGTAGACTTTCAATTATAGATAATATATCTTGGTAATATTTGCAAAACTTCTACTTCCTTTACTTTTCTAACTAAAAAACTTATAATCAACCATTCTTTTTTTGTCCATACTAAAAACACTTATGGTTTTCAATCCTAGGCCACTTCCAAATACCTCCCTAACTAACTTCAACACAATTTCCTTAACCCTTACCTAGTTCCAAAACCAAGTAAATTCTAGATCTACTCTTTATGAAGCCTTGAAGATTATCCTTCCTTCCTACATGTATCTCATTCAGTGGAAAAGAAACAATAGAACCTTTAAAAACTCCTCCACAAATGCCTATGTAACATCAACAAAACATTCTCTTAAATTAGAGAGATTTTTTCTATTACCCTTATATGATTCTTTGCTTATTAATTTTCTTTTTTTATATATATGCTAACCTTTTTTACAGGTGAAAGTCGTGAAATCATTGAAGCTGATCGATCTCTTAATGGAAAATAAATCTTGATATAAAAGAAGAGGAAAAGAATAGGTCTATCCAAAGATGTAATAGCTAAAACCTCAATAATTCAACTATTAAAGAATAGAGTAATACCAATTCCAGATTAGTTTGATTAAGCAACAAGGAAAAGTCAGGGTGCACCTAGTAAAAGTATATAAAAGCGACAAATTAAGTATAGTAACAAAAAGCTAGAAACAGGTAAGCAAAGAAGAACTCCTCTCCCTCCATCCCCACTAAAGTAGAAGCGATAACCCTCGGATAATAGCAAGAAGCCAAAAATAGGCCTCTCCTTACTTCGTTACTAACCCTCCCCCTATACAGTAGATTGTCCTAAAGGGGTACGGACCAGTAACATCCTCCTTGAAATTATAGTTAACTAACCCTCCACTAATTCCAACAATATTTTTTAGTCCACATTTAATTTGGAAGGTCTTCATCCTCCCCCTACTTTGATGAGACTATAAAGATGAATGAGTACTATAAGAACTAAAGAATGAGATATCAAAAGAAACTTTCAGGGAATAATGGAAAGAAAGGATTTAAGGCTACTGTTCAACCTCCTTATAAAAATCAAAATTAAAGCTCCTTTAACTAGTAAGTAGATATTGGATCCAGTGCTAGATCCTAACAAATTATGTAAAAGTTGGCTTGTTTGGGGGTTCTACAATTGTGTTTATTTTTATATAACCTTAACATAAAGCCTTTATTTTATTTTTTAAAGATTGATTTTTAGCTATTTTTTAATATGGAGATGTTAAGGCTAAAGATTGACTTGTCCTAGCCTTGTTCTATTAGTTTGCATTGATTCTTTCGATATTTTTTCATTAATATATTATTATTTTTCTACCAAAAAATCCCAATGTTAAGCAAACAAATTAAATTTGATACCATGTTGAAATATAAAAGACAATAATAGGAAGGGGAATTAATTTAGTGAAAGATTTGACTTTAAGGATTCATTATATAAATAAATAAGGATTTAATATATAAATAAAACATAAATCTCACATTTTTATTATACTTGTGCATGTCCTATATGAGAATTAAAAGAATATTTATTAATAAAGTTTTAGAAAATATTAGGAATGAAATATGCAGAAATTAAATAAAGGGTATATACACATATAAAAATATAGATAAATTATAATTAATTAAAAATTTTGATGAAGTGTAATTATGATTATATTAAAAATATTTTTAATACTTTGATAAATTGAAGTTTTATACATATTGTTAACTTGATTTGCTTCACAACAAAGTATGACATTGAGGTATTTGCATATTTGACTATTAATGGTCTTTACTTACAGTAACTAGTTATGGATTTTGTAGTAAAAAATAATTGTATTGTTTAGATTACTTAAAATATATTTTATTATAAAATTTTAAAAATATTTTTTACATTAGTTATTCTCACATTAATGGTTATTAAGATCAATTTAAAATAGTCATATAAAATGTATTATGCGTGTAATAATTAATGACATAATAACTTATGTTAAAATAATTTACATATATTTTTCATCTAAATTTTTTAATAGTCAGTTGCAATAGATTACGTTAAAATAAGTTACCAAACAATATGTCTATTTTTAAAATTTTTAATAACAAAAGATGATGTTTTTATTAATTTAGAATAATAACGATATTTGTTAAAATAAACAAGAATAGATAAGTAGTTTGACTTATTTTAACCATGTATTTTATTCTTTCCATTTATGAGTCATTCTTTTGTGTTTTTTTAATGAGAGGGATAATAAGTAGAGAAGTGATTAACTTTTTAGGAATTTTTTCAATTGAATGACAAATTTTTAAAAATTTTCAATAAGTGATCAACTTTTAAAAAGTTGATAAATGAAGATAAAAAATTTAATATTGTTAAGTTCATAATGACAAGAAAAACAGATTTATCACATGACATCTACGTGACAAAAGTGTCATGTCAGCGTCCATTTATATACACCTCCACTTTTAAAATTTTCAATTCAATGAATAATCTTTTAAAAAATTTTAATTTAGTGACCAACATTCTAAAATTTATTCAAATTAATTTTTTAATAAAAATAACAAGTGATTAATACACTAATATTTTATTAAGAAGTATTATAAAACAACTTCTAAATTTAGTAAACAAATATATAATTTATGTTTTCAAAAGATTGAAAAATATGATATTGAAATAGAATAATTTTCAATTATAAAACATTTCTGAATAATTTTTAATTTAAAATCGATTTTTATTTTTAAATAATTGTTGAATTATATATATTGAATAATTAAAAATTATTCTATTGAAAATATAATTTGAAATATATTTGAAATAATTTTAAATTTGAAATTATTAAAAAATATTTTTGTTGTATATGTGGCATATATATATTAGTAAGCAAGCAGGTGTTGGAGTAGAGTTCTACTCTAGCATCTGCCCTCCTTGAGTGTTTTCTCAATTCATTATCGGGGATAAGATAAGTTGGGGTATGGGAGCAACATCTGCGTGGTACAGTATATAATCACTGTTCAGGAACATAATGGCGGGTATCAACAACATCGTTGTGCTCCATTGCAAACCGCCATTAATGAAAATTCTCTGGATATAAAATGATGGATAAAGAGGAGACAATTGACGCCGCTTAAGTCACTGTAGACTATCATTTAGGGTCACAGAAAAAACGAAACATAATTGAACTTTATCAAATTTTAAAGGGTTTCTATAAAATCTAATGTACCCTATTATTTTTAGTTAAACAATACAAAATAAAGCCATTTTAATCCTGAAGATGTAGGAAAACAAGGTTTCCAAACCTTGATAAATCTGTATGTTCTTTATTTCTCTTAATCTCTTTTACTATTTATTTATCAACAATTGGTATCAGAGCGTACTGTTGAGATGACGATGAATCTTGTTTCAAAGCTCGATGTGACGAAGTTGGATGGATTTTGAAATTTCAAGTTATGCCAATGAAGGGTGAAAGATTTATTAGCACAATAAAGGATTTTAAAGGTGCTGCATGAAAGGAAACTAGAATCCATGGATGATTTGGATTGGGAAGAACTATAGGTGAGAGCGGCAGGTACTATTTGATTGTGTTTGCTAGATGAGATTATGTATCATGTGATGAACATATCATCTTCAGTAGAGGTGTGGCAAAAATTAGAGAGTCAGTATATGATAAAATCTCTTACTAAGAAGCTGTATCTAAAGTAGAAGCTATATGGGTTAAAAATGTAAGAAGGAGCAAATATGGTACAACACATCAATAACTTCAATTAAATACTATCAGATCTATTGAGGCTAAAGGTAAAGATTGAAAATAAAGACCAAATCCTGATATTGTTATATTTGTTGCTTCTCTCATATGAACATATGGTGACTACACTCATATATGGAAAGGAAATAGTTTGTGTTGAGGAGATTACTATTGTGTTATTGGCTTACAATCAACATAAAAAAATAGTAGTGAGATTTTTCAAGGTGAAGAATTATATGTGAAGGGTAATTAGGACCGTGAGAGGACGGAGAATAAAGATGGCTTGGAAAAAAGAAATTCAAGATCTAAGTCCAGAGGGAAGAGAGCTTGCAATGTTACATATGCAAGCAGACGGGTTATTTTAAGAGAGACTGTTAAAACAAGAAGGAGCTGAATGATGAAAAGAAAGGAAAAGATGTTGGATATTCTACTAATTTGGTACAAATGGATGGCTTAAATTTTAGCGATAGAAACATGCTTTCAATATCATCAAGTCAATTTACGGATCGGGGAATTTTAGACACGGGGTGTTTATATAACACCAAATAGGGACTAGTTTAAGTCATGCTAGTCTAAAAATTTTGATTTTATTTACTTGGGAGATGACAAGGCATGTGTGATTGTTAGAGTGAGATAAGTCAAAATTAAGATGTATGATTTAGTGGTGAGGATATTGTGTGATGTTAGATATGTGCCAGAATTAAAGAAGAACTTGATTTCCTTGAGGAAATTGAACGCTAATGGTTTAAAGTACAAAAATGGATTTGGCAGAAGCATAAAGGTTATTAAGGGTGTATTAACTGTGATGAAGGGACTGAATACTATAAGGAAAATATACAAGCTGATAGGAAATACAGTTATAGGTGGAGTTTAATACTATGGATTTAGAAGACAGCACTACAACTTAGCATATGAGGTTGGGTTATCTTAGTGAGTTGAGATGAAAAAATTAAATAACCATGGTTTGTTGCAAGAGTCAATAGTTACAAGTTAGATTTTTGCAATTTTTGTATGCTTGAAAAATATTCTAGAGTGAGTTTCAAGACTAGTAAGTATAAGATAGAAGGTATATTAGATTATGTGCATTATGATGTATGGTAGCCTTTCAAGGAAGTGTCATTAGGAGGATCTTCCTATTTTGTCACATTTATTGATGATTTTTTTATGATGGTCTAGTTGTATTTCATGAAATAGAAGTCAGAATTCTTTACTGAGTTTAAAAAGTGGAAAGTGGAGGTAGATAATTAGATAGGATGAAAAATCAAGCACTTAAGATAAGATGACACTACAGAATATACATATTCACAATTTTAAGAGTTTTGTAAAGAGCATGTCATTTAGAGACACTTTACAATGCAAAAGACAACACAGCAAAATAAAGTTTCAGAGAGGATGAATATATTTATCATGAAAAGGGTTAGGTGTTTAAGATTGAATATGGGGCTTCCAAAAGGCTTTTGGGCAGAGGCTGTGAATATGACATGTTTTCTCATTAACAAATCACCACAAATTTCACTAGAAGGGGAAACTACAGAAGATGCATGAATAGAAAACATTGTTGATTATTCTAGTTTGAGGATGTTTGGTTGTCCTGCATATGTACATATTCCCAATGATGAGAGATTGAAGCTTAATCCGAAATCAAGACAATGTATTTTCTTAGATTGTGTTAAAGGAGTAAAATAATACAAGTTTTAGGATCCAAAGGTTAGAAATATGGTGATTAGCAGAGACGTAGTGATTGATGAGAAATCCATAATATAGAAGACTCATGAAGAGGTTGCTCTAAAAATAGGAGAGAGCAGTATTAGTTCAAGACTAGTGCAAGTAAAGTTAAAATAAATACATCAAATGGTATTATGGTAGAAAATTATAGTACAAGGGATAAAGATTCTAGTTCACCTATAAGATAGCAACAAACTATAATTAGTGGTAAACCTAAATATACCATAAGACCCCTTATGAGTACGGTTTTAAAGATTTGGTTTCAATACAATCACCATTAGTAGTGAAGACCCAATTTCTTTTCAGGAAGCTGTAAGTAGTCAGGAGAAAAGTGGTTGGATGGATGCTATGGTTGAGGAGATAGATTCACTTTATAAGAATCAAAATTAGAAGTTGATTGAACTTCCTAAAGAGAAGATAGATATAGGGTGTAACTAGGTGTATAAAAAAAGCCCATAGTATCAGAACAAGGGGGAGGGGGAGGTTCAAGGCTTATACTTACAGTTCAAAGAGATAGATTATGACAAGATATTTTCTCCAGTGGTTAAATGCATATATAGAAGTGTAGTATTGAGATTAGTACTTAATTGGGATATGCGCTTGGAACATATGGATGTGAAGACAACGTTTTTTCTCTGTAATCTAGAATGAGAAATCTATATGGTGTAACCATACGGGTTCAGTCAACCTAGACAGGAACACTTAGTTTGTAAATTGAAGAAATTGTTATATGGGTTGAAACAATCTCCATGAAAATGGTATAAGTAATTCATTTATTGTTTTTTTGTTATTGTATATAGATGATGTGTTAATTGCTACAAAGGAGATAGTTGATGTGATTGACTTGAAGGCTTTGTTAAGACAAGAGTTTGACATAAATGACATAGGTTTTAAAAAAAAGATTTTTAGGGTGGATATTTGTAGGGATAGAAGCTCTAAAAAGTTATGGTTATTTCAGTGTAGTTATATTGAGAAGGTGTTGGACAGATTCGAGATGAGCAGTTGCAAGTCTGTAAATATTCTATTGGCAAATCACTTTAGATCATCTTAAGAGCAGTGTCCTAAGACAGATGGCAAGGTGGATGACATGTTTAGAGCTTCTTATACAAGTGCCATATGATGCTTGATGTATAAGATGTTTATACACAACTAGATTTAGCATAGATTGTGAGTCAAGTTAACAAGTTTATGGTGATGCTTGAGAGACAGCATTGGGAAGTAGTTAAGTGGATATTTAGATATCTAAGGGGTATAATTGATTATGACATTATGTTTGATGGTAAAGTAGTGATCTATTAGTTATAGTATATATGTATTTAGACTATGCAGGTGACTTAAATAATAAGAGGTCCATTGCAGGGTATGTGTTTACTCTTGTAGGAGAGCTTATTTGTTGGAAGTATATAGTATAGTCTATAATGGCTTTATCAACAATTGAGATAATGTATGGCATTAGCTAACGTGGCTAAGAAAGCCTAATAACTCACTGATTTGGTGAAGGAATTGGGTACTAAATAAGGCAGAGTTCAGGTATATTATGATAATTAGAGCATCGCCTATTTAGCTAAGAACTAGGTTTATCATGTGCAGAAAAAACATATAGATGTAAGGTTTTATAAGATCAGGGAGTTTATTCATCTCGGTCAGATACTACTGCAAAATGTTCATACTTTAAAGAATGCAGTTGACATGTTGACGAAATCCATTACAATTGATAAGTTTAAGCATTGCTTATACTTAGTCAAAATTTCTAAATGTTGAGCATGACTGATGTCCAACCTATCTAGTGTGAGAAAAGATCCAGGGTGTATTTATCTTTATGAGGGGGCATATATTCATTAAAGTGGAGATTTTTGTATCTGTGACTCATATATATACTGGTAAGTGGCCTCGCTGAGCTCCACTTTAGCATCTTCCGCTGAGCTCTGCTTCAACATCTGCCCTTTTTGGGTGTTTTCTCAATTTATTATTAGAGTATGATAAGATAGGTTAGGGGTATGGGGTGGTACGGTACATAATCACTATCTAAGAGCACAATGGTGGGTATCAATGATACCATTGTACTCCACTGCAAACCGTTGTCGTTGAAGATGCCTTGGAGACAAAACGACGGTTGAAAAAGAGATAAACGATGTCGTTTAAGTCTTTGTAGACTATCGTTTAAAGTCGTAGAAAAACGAAACATGATTGCATTGTGTCAAATTTTTAAGGTTTTTTTTATAAAACTTAATGTATTCTATTGTTTTTAGTTGATTAATATAAAACAAAGTTTTTCTACTCCTAGAGACGTAGGAAACACAATGTTTCCAAATCTTTTTAAATTTGTGTCCTTTATTTCTCTTTAATCTCTTTTATTGTTTATTTTTCAACAATTTTACAATTAAACATTTTTAATTGTAAATTTTTTTGAATATTTTTAAATTTAAATTATATTTTTATTTATAAATAATTATTGAATTACATTTATTTGAATAATTGAAAATTATTTTATTAAAAATATATTTTAAATAACATTAAATTTGAAAATATTCCATTGTAAAATATTTTAAATATATTTTTAATTTTAAAATATAATTGAATAATTTCATATAATTCAAAAATTATTTATAATTGAAATATTAAATTTTAAAATATTTTTGAATAATTAAAAATTATTCTATTGAAAATATAATTTTTACAATATAATTGTAAAATTATTTATAATTAAATATATATTTAAAAATTATTATATTTTAATAAATTAGTTTTCAATCTTATGAAGGACTAAATTATATAAACGTTAACTAAATTTAAAATTTATTTTACAATACTTTCAAATAAAATATCAATGTATTAATCACTTGTTATTTTTATAAAGAAAAAATTAATTTTTACCTTAATTGGATGAATTTTAGAAGATTAGTCATTGAATTGAAAAATTTTTAGAAGATTACTTACTGAATTGAAAATTTTTTAAAAGATTGCTCACTAAATTGAAAAATTTTAAAGGTGTGGGTGTATATATATATATATATTATTATTATTATTATTTTGGAGAAATGTGGGCGTATACATGTATGCTGATATGACACTTTTACTATATGGACACTGACGTGATAAAGTTTGTTTGCCACGTCAATATAAACCTAACAGAGTTAATTTTTTTTACCTTAATTGAATTTTTTTAAAAAGTTGATCACTTAATTAAAATTTTTTAAAGATTTGTCATTCAACTGAAAAAGTTTTAAAAGGTTAGTTACCTGTGTGACTATTATCCCTATTATAAATAAGGGTCTAACTACACGATCACCCTAATTGGCCCCCCTTCATGGTCCTCCTACAACATTATTGTGCAATCCATACAACCTGCATAGATATGTTTCATATAACACTATAACATACTCCTAATGGCCCCATACAACCTATTTATATAATTCATACAACCTTTATAGATATGATCTATACAATATTATAATACAATTTATACAACGATGTAGTCAATAACTACATATTGTTTGTAATTCATTGTATGAACTGTATTATACTGTTGTATGGGCCTTATCTATAAAGGATATAAAAATTGTATAGACAAGTTGTAGGAGATCATGAAGTAGAGCTAATAAGGGTAACCATATAATTTTTCCGTATAAATAATAGTGTTAGATGTTAAGTAAATTTAAACATGGATTGAAATCATAAACGAAAATTTTAATTAAGAAGATTCTAAAAAAGGATAGTTATAAAATTTAGAAATAGAAGACGACCATAATTAGGATGATATGATAAGGTCATTTGAATTTTTTTAATATATCCATACTTTTATGATTATAAGACTTCTTACAAATTTAAACAATTTGTTTAGAATGAAAATTTATTGGGAAATAGAAGTATCAAATAGTTATCAAATTAAATAAGTAGAATGCACATTGAGAGATTATTTTAGTTATAACCAATTATAGGAATTATGTACTAAGATTTTAATTATCTTTGATAAATTTATGTTATAATTTTATTTTTTATTAAATATTTTTAATAATAGTTTAAATGCATTCCATTATTTTTTTTACCCGTCCAATTCAGTATAAGTTATAGTTTTATCCAAATTATAAATAATTATATATTAAATTTCAGTTGTAACTTGTTTTGCTTAGTATTGAAACTATATTTTATTTGGACTTTTAGTAGAATAGGATCATATTTGCAGTTGAATTATAATGACGTTGTTTTAAAGGAATTTTTTCTAAAGTATATCAACTATGAAACATAAGTAATTAATATATGCAATTAAAAAAATTTCACTACTTACATATATATATATATATATATTATTGGTGTAGAGAGTATTAGAACTAAAAATATGAAGTAATTAGGCTGATAAAATTGTTTAATCTTTTATGAACTGGTAATGGTTGACAAGATTTTGATTAAAAAAAAAACGGTATACAATTCTGTGTATTCTATTATGTATAATCTCTCCTTTGTTAATAAAAAACAAGTTGTTTTTGGTATAAATCCATGCAGCCATTATTTGTGTCGAGGAGATGACAGCCTATGTTGGATAGGCATGGAGTGGTTTAAATTGAACGTGCGTCACATCTTCTGCATCCAAAAAATGATTGTTTCCATAAACATGTAAATTAATTAGCAAGAAGGATTTTGTTCCCCAGGTATGAGAAGCTTCAATAAACAAAATCCTTCCTTCCTATCTGCTCTTTTGCTTAGATATTCGTCTCATTCATTTTTTTATATTTTCGGTGCATCCATTCAGAAAGAGCGTCCAGCGAACGGCCTCCTCACCCACGGGCGCAAAATATCTATTTAGTGCTAAGTTTAATTTTGATTTTATTCATGTAAAACTATGTGGATTGGAAGTTGATTGGACAATATGCTTGAAATGGCAGGGCAGTGGATTGATGACCCTAATCTCTACATCTCAATAGACATGAGAGCAATTATAGGGTGCCCATATATATGCCCGTGGATACTGCGCGAAGGAGAAGTATAAAGCAAATGTATACGCCAAAATTTGTCCTTTCAAATGGGATTCTCTTGGATATCACCAAGAGATCTGTCTCTTTAATTTTGATGCATTTTTCTCAAATCAGTGCTAAGTAGAAGGATATTTTAGTACATGGGGAACAAAGGGATGATACAAATTATGGTATATATTACTATTACAAATGAGAAGGACCTGAATGATTGTGATGGTTGATGCTATAAGTGGAGCCAAACCATACGGAACTTTATCTTGTAAGTTTGTTCGTTTTTTTCAAAGACTCAATTGACTTGGCAATAGATGATCATATAACCATCTAACACAGACGGTGATTCTGTAATTCCGTCATCTGAGGAAAGTGTTCCTTCATTACAGTAGCATCCTTTTGTTTTGTGTTGTTCTAGTCTACTTAAATATGTATGATAAAGAAGAAGTGAATCAAATTCAATATTTGGTCTTAAATTGAAGCACTTTATTCTTAAATAACGCCGCTCAATTGGTAATAGTTTTAGAGTATACAAATGCAATTAAGCAATTGGCAAACTTACCCTCAAGACTGTCTTACGGTATATACAAAATCAGAAAGTTTGAATTACGTTGAAGTGAATTCTAGCTTATTTAAATCACATAAATTCGCTCTCATCAACTAAGAAGAGGACTCGGATTGATTGAACCGAAAAATAGGTAGGACTTTTTTTAATTGAACGAATGGTAAGGATCTTTTAATAATCAAACCTAATATCAAAGTTGAACTACAAGAAGACTATAGGATCGCAGATGAATCATGATGGAACCTTAGGGAGGATAGTAGAGGGTATTCCTTGAAAGACTACAAAATACTCTTGTTTCCTGTTGTTGCTGAGCTGCTAGGCACATGGCTTATTACCCTATTCTTCCATTTTTCACACTAACTGAACTCTCTCCTTCTCTGACACTGTCAATGGCTTTAGTTTTACATCTCTTTTTTCTCCTGTTCATAGCTTAATGAATTGTTCTTTACCTGGTAAAAAAGAAAAAGAAAAAAAAAAAAGAATGAAGAATAGGAGATCCAAATAGCAGGCATGCAAGGCATTCCATATCCTTGGGGAATAAACCATATATGGTCATTCCGGCGTTATTGAGACTGGGATGTAACTTGGGTTCCCCACATGGAGCGTTCTGTGTCTTTTTTCACTTGGAATTTTAACATTCTTTGCTAAAAGATTAATTGAATAGTCTCGTTCAAAAGCTAATACATATGTAAGACCATCAACGGTGCAGCATCTACTGCATTGATGTAAGAAATGTCTTGTTTCTGTCCGTATATTGCGAGAAATTGAAGCCGTTCCTTGCACCACTGTTTTTCAGCCCAAGAAAGTCATACAACTCCACTTTGAAAAGAGAAAAGACATCCACACATGTTCTACTTCTAGATGTTGGATACCACATTTGAAAAGACAGGATTATTTTTTTAATGATAACCTCATTAGATCTAAATGTGGCTTTGGCGGTCTTGAGTGGTGGCATCGAGTACTTCCACAGAGCATCTATTAAACATACAAATAAATACAGGTAACGAAACCGGAAGTAGGATTTGCAGTGAAATTGCATTGGGTATTGGGCTATAGGGATTCCCTCGGTCTATCTATCTATTCATTTGTACGACGGAATGTTACGTAGTGATGCGGAGCTTAGCGTGGAGTCCCATGTAATGGTCTTTCTTGAACCTCTAAAAGATTCATCTCATGCTCCTTTACTTTACCACCCTGTCTTTTTCATGTATTTTGAATGTCTCTCCAGCCTCCACTCCACATGTTCTCTCTCTTTCTGTCTCCATTACTTTAATATTTTATTGTCGTACAAAAAAAAATTATCATTCTCAAATTCCATTTTGGACCCAAACCCATAACGTGAAATCCTGATTAATTAATGAATCAGAAGATAGTACTCACTTATGCTAATTACATTCTCTGTGTAGTCCACATCATCAGAACCGTCGTAATTCGTACATACATATACTTCGACCCCATCAAGAGAATCAGGTAGCCATCCACCTGCTCTTCGTTTGTTTACTCTTTCTTTCAACGATTCCTTTGAGCGGAAAAATGCTGGGTAACTGTGAGAACGTGGTGTTCATCTCTCCAACTAATAACGAATGGCCACAGGTTCCTTCTTCTCCTTCTCTCTCTCTCTCAATTATTAGACAAAACATGACCCCACTTTGTTTTTTAGCTTTTGGAAGAGAATATCTATGTTGTGTTGTTAATTTACCCTAAAAACACCACCTTGAAATGTTTCTTTTTTCTTCCCCTTTCTTTCCTTTTCTCTTCGGTTCAGAACCTGCAGCAGATAGATGAGAAAAACTTGATGGCATCAACAAATAGTCTAATGGAGAAATCCAGCCAGGAAAAACTCTTACAGCAGCCACCACAGCAACAGCAACCTCTCAAATGTCCTCGCTGTGATTCATCCAACACCAAGTTCTGTTATTACAACAATTACAGCTTGTCTCAGCCAAGACACTTTTGCAAAACCTGTAAGAGATACTGGACTCGTGGTGGCACTTTAAGGAACGTTCCTGTGGGTGGTGGCTGCAGGAAGAACAAGCGAGTCAAGAGGCCTGCCTCCGCCCTTGAAACAACTACTTCAGTTACTAGTGCCAACCCTAAAGCACCCTCTCAAACCCAAGTCAATGTTGTCTCTTCAGCGCCCAATCACGTGAACCCCTTGCTCTATGGGTTTTCTGGTAACCCATCTGAGGTGAATCTTTCATATCCTGGCAGTGGTAGGTACAATTCTAGAGTCTCATCTAATATGGATACTCTTTCTGGGTATGATATACAGCCTCAGTTGAATGCTCTTGCATTAGGGTTTTCGTCAGGTTTGCTTACTAGTGATTCTAACGGGCTTAATCAAATACAAGAGTTGGTGTCTTCAAACTCTCTTCTTTCAAGTTATTCCACTTTTGGTTCCTCATCTTCTACAACTTCTAGCTCTCCAGCAATGGCTTCTCTACTAGGCACTAGCCTTCACCAACAAAAATTCACCAATGAAGGTGTCAAACATGGTAGAGCTCCTGACCACTTCCAGAACTTGACCGCTTTTGAGGTCCTGCAAATGAGGGGGACTAGTGAATCTGAGATAATTATGAAACAGGAGAAAACTGAACAAGGCCACGATTGGAATTTGCCCTGCCACAACCAGATAGAGCAAACTAGCTTCTCATCAGATCCTTCAATTTATTGGAACAGTGCCGGTGCATGGCATGATCAACCCAATATTGGATCTTCTCTCACTTCTCTGATCTTTAACAGCTAAACATCCCGTGGCCTCCCTCATTTTAACTAATATTTGTTTCATCTTTTAGCTGCCTAGGTTTCTCATGAGTTGCTTTGTTTGTATTGGAGTTACTGTCAAGTTGGGTTTGGATTCAGGGAAAGGCAAAAAAAAAAAAGGAAAATGAAAACAAAGAATCGATGAAAATCAAAGATGTGAGGAGCATGGATCGGAGAGATCATGTCAGCTGCAAGAAATCAGCCTATCAGTTTTATGTCCAAGGTTGAGTCACCCAATTTGCGCTGAGAGGAACCTCGGATCCTCTTCCATCCCATCACTAACTCAGCTATCAACACTACCATCATCATCGCCATCCCCATCTACATTTATACACAGTGTCTGAAGAGTATCAACAATTTGGTGCACTTTCAAGAACCAGGAAGTTGGTGGTCTTCACCTCGATTAAAATGTATGTATATATTTGTGACTCTTCTTTTTTCTAATGTACTTTGTATTGGGTTTTGCGGGGTAAATTGCTGCGGTTCTCATTGAAGTCCAGTCGAGGCACTGACAATTTGAGTTTTTTTCCCCTTACCTTTCATACTGTTTTTACTTTGGGTTTAGGGCAATGGGATTTGGTATAATGGCATACGATAGAGGGAGATTGGCTGCTTTTGCAATGTTGAGGGGAATATGTTTATTTGCTTTTTATGTTGTTCACTTTGTTGCATTTTATATTATTTCGTAAGGGACTGTTGTTTTGTTGGAGAGAAAAAAAAAGAAGAAGAATAGTGCTCGAATTTTACTAGCTTTTGGAACCATAAATAAAGAAACAAATGATATTTACCTAATGCATGATGGACATGGACGGTTGCATCCTCGTCCTCTACTTTTCTGTGAGCAAAGGCTCGTGCTCATAGTGCATCAGTGTACAAGTTGTAATTCAGTATTTTGGTTTAGAAATGAAGCAGGAACTAGTACTCAAAGCTGGGGAGTAACCTTACGAGTTGTAATTCAGTATTTTATATGGCTTACTTACATCAGTGCATTGTCTAGTACATTCTATGTAAAGGGATTGAGCAACTTTTGTGCAAATTAAGATTCAATCATGACAAGAACCGAGGTGAAAAATCAATTTCAGTTAATGTTTTGGATTTTAGTATTGGTGTTGTAGCACCCCAGCTTTATTCCCCCGTATACGACACATATGTACATATGAAGCCCCGGGCTGCCTAGTTTTGTCCTATACATATAGGGAGTCTCGCATATCTATGTACTATTGAGTGTGAGTATGTGAAAAGAAAACAAGAAGAAAGAAAGCAGTACTGTGATAACTCCGTCGTCTGTATTTATGCATGCGCACATCCTTTTCTTTTCTTCTTCGAAATGTACCTGTGAGTCTGTAACATTGCATTGCCAAATCGCTAGTATACAAAGGAGCATTGCCTACACAGTAACTCTTCTGTTGGAGTCTGGGACATATATGTCTGCATGTGGATATGGCATCTATTACAGTGATTATTTGAGGCTCTTCTGCCAAAGTTCCTTCCTTATAATTGCAATCAAGACCTTTTTGATTCAGCAAAATTTCGCTACACTTGCAAAATAAATAATGTGGTAAGGCTCACACAAATTTTTTTTTGGATAAATCAGAATTTAGATTAATCAATTTTCAAAAAAAAAAAGTAAGAGTTATATACAGAAAAACAAAGATAGCTAAGCCATAAACGGGCCAACACAAAACTAAGGAGGGGCTTACTGCAAAACTGACACAACCAAGTTAACCAGCATCAAAGACTAGAGTTCAGCACAGGGAGTGCCTCATCTACAAAGGACCCTAGAGCAGCCAAAACACTAGACACATATCATAGCTGCACCTCCAACCCAAAGGAGTAACAATAAATAGAACCACTCCAAAACAGGAGAGCAATGCCAGTCAAAACAAAAAGGAGCAGATTGCAAAGGCATAAAATAAAAAGCCTTCTTTACATAACAGCAAAAGAAAG
>JAOXYD010000002.1:14667740-14683814 GCA_028565735.1 Pinacopodium congolense | reverse complement strand
CTTTAAAATTGCCTTGTGTCTTTCTCTAAACTCAACTTATTGCATTTACTTTGATATTTGCATTAGCATTCCATATTTGGTTGAATCTTGGTTTAGTGATTGCATTTAGTTTTCCAATTGAATTAGGTTATTAGTTTAAGTTTGTGAAAACATTTTAATACCCAATTCACCCCCCTCTTAGGTGTCATAGCACTTATAGCTACAATAATGAAAATCATTGATGTGCAACGTGGAAAACTTATTTGAAGAGATAGTGTTTTATGTGTTCACTGCCATTCAGTATCTTTCTACTCTTGGCTCTTACAATTTTATTAATGCTGATACTAATCATTTTTTTGTTGTTTATGTAGGATTATTGGAAGAAGAGGCTTATGATCCTCTCTACAGACAAGCCAACCCACTACCCAAGCAATCAATTGAGGAGCCTCCTACTCCTGAGCTCAATCATTTGCCTACTCATCTAAAGTACTCATTTCTATACCTATCTAAGCATTTACCAATTATTATTTCTTCTTATTTGAAAACTATTATGAAGGAGAGGCTTTAAAGGGTGCTTCGAGATCACAAGAAAGCTATTGGATGGACTACTATGGATATCAAAGGTATTAGCCCCTACTTCTATATGCATCACATTCTTATGAAGGATAAAAGTGAGGCGATGGTGCAACCCTTGAGTAGTCTCAACCCACACATGAAAGACATGATTAAAGATAAGGTGGTGAAGCTTCTAAATATATCCTATCTTTGTTTCTACTTGGATTTGTCTTGTATAAGTAGTGCCTAAGATAAGAGGACCACTGTTATGCAAAAGGAAAAGCATAAATTGATATCTAGGAAAGTAACTGGGTGGAGAATGTGCATAAATGATAGGAAATTAAATGATGCTACTATATAAGTCCACTTTCCTTTGTCTTTTATTAATCAGATGATTAAGAAATTAGCTAAACATAGATTTTATTATGCCTTATATGGATATAGTATTTATTTGCAGATTCTAGTAGCTCTAGAAGATCATAAAAAAACTTTTATATGACCCTATGGTACATTTATGTATAGAGGTATGCCTTTCGGTTTATGTAATGCTCTAGCTACATTTCAAAGATGTATGATGGTTATTTTCTCTAACATGTTTGAGACTTATATTAAGAATTGTATGGATGAGTACTCAATGTTTGGAACTTCATGTAATTCATTTTTAGATAACATAGAAAGAGTCTTAAGTAATTTGTGAAGAGACCCACTTAGTGCTTAATTGGAAAAATGTCATTTATGGTCATGGAGTGTATTGTTCTAGGCAAAAGACATCTATCAAGGGTATAGAGGTAAACCTAGCCAAGATTAATGTCATTAAGAAACTTCCTCCACCTAAAAATGTTTAATTTAATAGGAGTTTCTAAGGCCATGTGTGTTTTTCTCATGATTTCATCAAGGATTTTTCAAAACTTGCTAGACCTTTAAATGAATTACTTGTAAAAGATGTTGTAATTGATTTTAATAATGATTGCATGATAGATTTTGATTTATTAAAGGAAAAACTTATGATTGCTGTTATACTTGTGTCTCCTAATTAGTCTCTTCTTTTTAAACTATTGTATGTCACAAGTGATTGTGCAAAGGGTGCTGTCTTAGGTTAATGACAAGTTAAGTTCTTTCACCCCATTTATTGTGTAAGTATAACCCTAAATAATGCATAACTCACAAAATTATCACAAAAATAGAGATGGTGGCAATGGTGTTGATTTTCATAAGTTTAGAATATATATGATTTTGTCTAAAGTCATTATTTATAATGTTTATACAGCTTCAGAGTACTTGAGGATAAAATGCAACGTTAAACCGTGATTGATTCGTTGGTTTAACTTTTATAGGAATTTGACATTGAGTTAAAGGATAAGAATGGGGGGAAGAACTTTGTAGGTAATCACTTGTCAAGGCTAGATGAAGCTACCATGGAGAGTGCAACCCATAAGGATGTCAAGGAGAGTTTTCTTAATAGGCATCTTATGGCTATGATAGTCACTCCTTAGTTTTCTAATTACTTAAACTATCTTACTGGTAATATTCTTCTTCTTGGCTTTTCTTATTCTTAAAAGATGAAATTCTTATTTGTGTTAAAATACTATCCAATGGATAACCTTTTACTATATAAGATTTTTGTGGATGGTATAGTTAGGTGTTGCATTCCTGAAGAGGAAATATCCTCTATATTTGGTTGCGGTCAGTCATATACAAAATTAGCTCAAATTAATCTATCTTTTAATGCATAAATTCACTATTAATTTAGGATCAAATTTTCAGAAAGTGCACCGATCGTAACAACTAATATAGTGGAGTATATTTAAGACTCCAAATATCGATCCCACAAGAAAGAGTGTATATGATGTAAGTACTAGGCCAATCGGATTATAATTATCTAGAGAATTACAGTTTTTCAAATTAAGAAATTAAAATAAAATTACAAAATGAATCTGAAAAGCCTAGAAAACTTCTAATAAATTGTAAAAGAGTTTAAAATTGCTTGTTCCTAAATAATCTCTATTCCTCTTATCTTGAAGTTTGGTTATACTTTAGACTTAGGTAATAGAGTTAAAGCTTAGGAAGTCTAATCCTAAATTTCCTAAATTCAAGACTAGCAACCTCATGATTAATCAAGTCTTTGGTCATTTCATTAATTTAAACCATGTTATTTACAGTTTTTTCTAGTAACTTAGGTAGAGATTATCGGATCCTAGATTATCTGATAACAATATCTTAAGTGATCAGTTTAGGAAAAGTATTAAGTATTCAATAAAAAAGATGAACTTACTAATCATGCATTAATCATTAATAAATACATCTAACAACCTAGCTTAACTAAATTAAAATTTAGAACATAAATGAAGCAAAGATCAAAAGATAATGAAATTAAATAACACAAACCTTGATTAATTCACAATTAAAACTATAATACTTAAGCTTAAATTTTAAAAATCACTAAATATGGATATGAGATGATTAACTAACTATAATCTACATGATTACAGCTTCTGGATCCACACAAACAACCTACAAACTTAAGTATAAACAACTGAATTCTAAAAAGAAAAGAAAAACAACCTAAAACTACTTTCACATGGAAAACTACTAAAACAAGATGTGTTTTCTACTAAAACTGAATGCTTCAGACATCTGGGAGAGACCTCAGTTTATAGGGATGGAGCTGCTATAAGTGAAGGACGAAGACAAGCTGCGAATGTCGAGAAATCTATTGAAAAATACATCTACTATTGCTTGATACTTGTTGGCACTAAGCATTAATGGCACTGTTGAAGCCTGAATAAACCATTGATAATGATTTGATTTTGACTCCTTCAATGGGGATTCGTGGATCCATCAACGGTGGTTATCTAGACCATGGTTGATGGTTCAGACTTGGATTATTTTACCTCATTTTTGCTCATTTCTTCAATTATGCACATCAATCTATAGATTAAACATTTTCAAACATAAAATAAACATTAAAGTATTGAAATAGGGGTAAATACACATCAATTAACATTAAAAAAATACTATGAAATTCACCCCTAATAACTCCCCCCACACTACCGTTTTTGCTTATCCTCAAGAAAATCAATCCTTTAATTTTTGCAAAATAGGATATAATTATAGGAAAATTAATCCAAGATCAACAATATAATTATTGAAAGTGTTTTACTTTATCTTTAAAAAACAATGACTCATCGAAATGTTATATATTCAATTAATTATATTGCACTTAATTCATTTCATTCTTTTTTTATCTTCAACCTAAATCACAAAAATCAATTCCATGTGTAAAAGACAAATATATTAATTTTAATGCATCAGCTTTTTAAACACTTTCACATTCTTTTTTAATAATTTAATTAATTAACTAATTAATTAAATATGTGAGCAACTTGATTGAGAAGTAACTCAATCTTTTTATATGAAGGTGAACATTTTATCGTGAACAACCCCTAGTTACTTAACTAAGTTACATCGCATTAATTGGTTAAAAGCACCACTCATAACTTCAACCTTAAAAATAGTCCCTATATATATTTTCTTATTTTTAGCCTTTTATTTTTACTATTTTTCTCTCTTTTTTCATTTTCTCTCTTTTTTCTCCTTTTTCTCTCTCATTTCTAGTTAATAAGGTTAGAAGTTAGCGAAGTGAATTATGCTCACTTATTTATTTAACTAGGTTATTTTATTATTTATTTATTTATTATTATTATTCGAATGATAAAAGTATCTTTAAAGAAGTCATAAAATTAGTCACTATGTTGCATTTTATATGTGGAATATCATTTTGATCATCAAATATCCTTTATTCAAATTATGAAATGAGTTAAAAGCATTTAGTCATTAATAATCAAAATTACTAATATAACATTTCCAATTGTTAAAATAATTGCACAATTAATAGAAAATTGATAAATTGATTTGCTATTAGACAATAAAGACTCAACTGTGAACAAATGACACATCATTTTCCCACACTTAAATTGAACATTGTCCCTAATGTTCCTACATCACAAATAAGCATAATATGTGAGAAAGGAAAATAATACACCTAGATAAAGTTGTGATTGTGAAAGCTCTCTGTTAATGTGAATTGTAGCCATTTGAAAAATAATAGACGAAACTTCAAAGCACCAGAAACATAATAAAAACAAAAAATAAAAAATATCACACCAAAGGTATGCTAAAAGCACACCATTTTATTGAAGAAACATGAAATCCTACTTCTACGGTTAGCTTACCTCCCAACAAGCACTTCTTTAAGGTCTTTTTATTGGACCCTAGGGTTAGAGAATTATCAATCTCATCATAGGTCCAACACCTAACTTCTCATCCCCATCCTTTGAATAATGACAAACCAATTTTACAAAATTTCCTATGCCAATCAGTAAGGTCCCGAATTCTTAAGTTAAACCCAGAATGAAGCACTGTGATAAAAATTTAGGTAAATAACTTGTGGCTTAGGATTAAAAGCTAAAATACCTATAAAATCAAAGGGCTCAAGTGCTTCCTAAGACTCTTAAATAATCTCGCTCTCAACGACCTTCATTTCAGTAAGCTCGTACTTAATAGCTTTGAAATTGGTTTCACCTAAAGCTAGTATATACTCACCACTATCTTCTAACTAACTTGACTCTACATGATCAAGTCCCCTAATTGAAACTAATATTTCCTCCATAGTACTTTGATCATGCTCAAGCAAAGGCTTACTAGTTAAAGATTTTTCAAACACAACCTTTTTAAGGCAAGAATAATTTGGGTTATCCATCTAACTATAGATGTAATCCTTATCTAAGCACTAAAAATGATGTTGATCAAAAATAGGTGAAGGTTATTCAAAATAAGATGATTGAGCCAAGAGTATTCAGGTTAATCATCAATCTCAGGGGTATAGGTACAATTAATTTGGTAAAAAAGGTTTGTCCCACTGTCGTACTAGTAAACTTCAGGCTCATACCATTGGCAACCTTTTTATTGGTCCTATTACCTCCACATCTTCTTGATGACTAAGATAAGTCACCAAAAGACCACTTTGTACAGAAATAAAGATGAAAATAAAACAAAAAAAGAAAGAAACTGCTAATCTGAACATCAAACAAACACAAAAAAACACAAGAAAATACATCTATAGAGTCATTGACACCTATATATTCCTAACATTATACTTACACTTCCCTGGTAAGGGCACCAAATACTTCGTTAAGGTTAGTCATACATAAAATTAGCTAAAATTAATCTATCTCTTAATGCCAAAATTCACTATTAATTCAAGACCAACTTTTCGGAAAGTGCACCAGTTGCATTGAATAATATAGAGGAATACCTTTAAGACTCAAGAATGTCGATTCCACAAGGAAGCGTGTATGTGATGTAAGTACTACATCAATAGGATTACTACTATCTAGAGAATTAAAGTTTTATAAATTAAGAAATTAAAATTAAATTACAAAGAGAATCTAAAAAGCCTATAAAACTTCCAATCAATTGTAAAATAGTTTAAGGTTACTTTTTCTTAAGTTATCAAGTTAAAGCTTTGGTGGTTGATGATTTAATTAATGGATTAGTGACGTTTAATCTAGGGTATCTTCACTAAATCAAGGCAACGCTATAGTTAGGACACTGACTTATCTCTATTAGTCCTATCCTGAAGTTAGCTTATGCTTTAGACTTAGGTAATAGGCTTAAAGCTTAGGAAGTCTAATCCTAATTGACCCTAATTAGAGACTAGAACCCTTATGACTAACCAAGTCTTTGGATATTTTACTGATTTAAACTACATTGATTATCGATTTTGCTAATTACCTAGGTAGCGATTTTCGAATCCCAGATTATTGAATAACAATATCCTAAGTAATCAGTTTAGGAAAATTATTAAGCATTCAATAAATAAAGATTAACTTACTAATCATGTATTAAGCATTAATTAGCACATTTAACCCTCAATAATCACATTTAACAACCTAGCTTAACTGAAATTAAGTATTTAGTACATAAATTAATCAAAGATCATAAGATAATTAACTTAAACAACATAAACATTGTTTAATGCACAAATAAAACTATAATAAATAAGATTAAATTTTAAAAATCACTAAATATGGATATGAGATGATTAACTAATTCTAATCCATGTGATTCCAACTTTTAGATTCATACAAACAACCTATAAACTTAAGTACAAACAACTGAATTCTCAAAAGAAAAGAAAAACAACCTAAAACTACTTTAATATGGAAAACTAGAAAAATAAGAGGTGTTTTCTACTAACATTGAATCCTTTAGACATATGAGAGATACCTCAATTTATAAGGATGGAGTTGCTACAAGTTAAGGAAGAAGAGAAGCTATAAATGTTGAGAAATCTACTATAAAACGCATTTGCTAACACTTAATATCAGTTGGTACCAAGCATCCATGCCGCCGTTGAAGGATGAACAGACCACTGATAATGGTCTAATTTTGACTCCTTCAATGGGGGTCTATGGATCCATCAATGGTGGTTAGCCAGACCATTTTTGATGGTCCAAACTTGGATTGTTTTGCCTCGTTTTTGCTCATTTCTTCATTTATACACATCAACCTACAAATTAGACATTTCAAACATAAATTAAACATTTAAGCATTGAAATATGTGTAAATGCACATCAATTAACATTTAAAAACACTATAAAATTCACCCTTAACAATATTACATCATTACCATTTTAGAGAGATTGGGGATGTTATGGATTATCTCGAACAGTGCATAAGGTCTTAGAACGTGCTTTTTATTGGCCCACCTTATTTAGGGATACATATTTATTTTTCAAGTATTGTGATAAGTTCCAAAGGGTTGGAAATATAACTAAAAGTATGACATGCCCTTAACTAACATTCTAGTTTGTGAGGTCTTTGATATTTTGGGTATTGACTTTATAAGACCATTGTCTAAGTCTTATTCCCATCAATATATTTTTGTTACTGTTGACTATATTAGTAAATGAGTTAAAGTAGAAGCATTGCCCAAAATGAGGCTAAAGGTGTTGTTAAATTCTTAAAAAGTAACATTTTCTCACATTTTGGAACACCTAAGGCCATTATTAATGATAGGGGGTCACATTTTTTTTAATAAAAATTATTCATTGTTGGTTAAGTATAGATGGTACTCCATACCACTCCTAAACTAGCGAGCAACTTGAGGTCTCTAATAGGGAACTAAAGAAAATCTTAGGAAAGATTGTTAATGCTTCTTAGTAGGATTAGTCACTAAAGTTAGATGATACACTTTGGACATATAAGAATGCATTCAAAACACTCATCAACATGTCACCATTTAGGATAATTTATGGAAAATCTTGCCATCTTCCTCTTAAGTTAGAGCATCGTGCATATTAAACTACTAAGTTTCTTAACTTTGATTTGTCATGTGTAGGTGAAAAGAGACTTATGTAACTTCTTGAACTTGAGGAGTACCATCTAGACACTTTCCATAATTCTAAGTTATATAAGGAGCAAGTAAAGAGATTGCATGACAAGAAGCTCTTACACAGAGACTTTAAGGTGGGCAACAAAGTATTGCTTTATAACTCCCACCTTTATCATTTTTCAGGGAAGCTTAACTCATGGTGGACTAGTCCATTCGAGGTAACAAAGGTCTTTCCATTTAGGGTTCTGCAGGTCAAAAGAGAAAATGAGACCTAATTTAAGGTAAATTGTTGTAGAGAAAATTTATTTATGCCAAGGTCGATGGAACATACAGGTGGCACGCTCTTCTTTCTAAAGTCTTCCCCCCTCCTATTTGACTTTCTGTGTTATGTTTTATGTAGGGTGTATGATTTAATATTAGTTTTTAATTTTTTTAATTGTTGTTTTCTTTTAATGCTTTTCCTTTCTTTAGTTATTCCAAGTTCTTTTATTGGTCACGTTTAAATGGCTTCATGATGTTATTGGATCTTCTTTTTTAAGGAAATTTCTTTTCTCTTTTCCTTCCTATGTCTTTTATTTTAACATCATGAACATTAAGGACAATGTTCAAATTAAATGTGGAGGGGGGGAGTGAGATATGTTATTATACTGAGAGGTATGCATTTGGATTTTTGCAAGTCTTTTTGTAGCTAACTTGGATATGTTATTGAAAATCATGCTAAGGTTGATTAAATGTTAACTGGTATACAATGATATAATGCATGTGATTAGTATAGTTGATATGGATTAATTCTTTTTTGAACATGGTTTTTTTAAATTATAGTTATGAATATAAAGTGAAATTGGTTCCTTTTTCATAATCCTAAGCTGAAAGAAGCTTTATCTAGATTTTTTTGTGCATTGGAGTAGAAATTAAGATACATGCAATGAACTTAATTATTTAAGTGAATTTTAAAGTCTATGAAAACTTTGAAAAATGAATACTTGATGATCATTATGGTATTTTAAGTATAACATGAGAATTTTACTATACATATATATCTAAAAAATTGAATAAATAAGCAATAATTCACTATGCTAATTTTATATCATAAAAGGTCGAAGTTAATAAGTGGTGTTAGTAACCTGTTGGTGCCAGGTGGCTTGGTCAAGTAACCTAGGGTTTTCATGAAAATATGTTCACTTTCATGAACCTCCCAATCAAACCTAAAATGATCAATCAATAAAGTGCTTGAATTTGTTTTTTCTTATTTGTTTTCATTTTGTATTTAAGATTAATTTTTGTGACTTGAGGAAGGAATGAGGTAAATTGAGTAAAATTATGACTCAGTGTGAATTATTGGTTGTATAGTACTTTTAGAGGATCTTTCACGGTTGAATGAGTGAAATAAGGATTTAAACTACATGATAAATTTATGACAGGTTTGCATAATGATCTTTGTGAGTTTCTTTACATTTAGAGCACGTTTGGTATCACTTATCGTTTCTATTTTTGGTTTTTATTTTTATGTATATGTATTGGTTTCTATGTTATTTTTTGGGTTTCTGAGCTATATTAGTATGTTTTCTTTTTTGGTTTCTGTGCCGTTTTTATTGGTTTTTGTGTTTTAAAAAATAAGAAAAAAAATGAAACCAAATGGATGCTAAACAAGCCCTTAGTATTGTGCTTAAGCAATTGATTTTGCTATGCATAATTATGACATGTGCTAATTCGTAATCAACCTTTAATTAGATGATATTGCCCATATTTCATCATATAAATTATGTTGAGATGTTTAGTTAACCTTTAATCATTCTTAGAAGATGTTCTTAACAGTGCCTAAGTGAGTTTCTTAAGGAAAAACAACAATTCAAGGTTGGAGTGCTGCTAATGGTTAAAAATACATTGATTTTGATGTGCATTTTTAAATGTTTTTTTGCTAACTTTAATGCATAAACTACACCAATTGAGAGTTATTATTGATAATTGTAAGTGCATAACGATTTTAGAGTATATTGAAGGAATTATGAGAGAACTGGAGTATCATGCAATTGAGATTGTGCAGAACAAAAAATTAAATAGTGGCACCCAGAGACTTGAACGACACTGTTTAACTCATTGATGAACTGCTGTTTAGGTCCCACATAGGATCTAAACGGTGGTATTTTAACGAAGCCATTTAATAGATAATTACCATCATTTAGGTCACTGTATGCGTTGTATTAGAAGGTTTTTAAGGGAAAACAACATCAAATTGCTTCATTAACCTCTCCAAACCCTAGCACACATATTAGAGGATATATAAACTCAATTTTTATCACCTCAAATAGGGGAGAAGAGATTAATGATTAAATAGAACATTCAGAGAAATAAGTTTTGTCCATTTTTCTTTGTTTTCTTTTTAATCTGTTGACAATTTGGATTTGAAGGAGTACTAAAGTGACGAGAATACATAGATTGTAATAGGCATTGTTCATCTTTGTTCAAAGTTTTTGTTGTTTTCATTTTTCCACTTATGATGACTATTTTTACATATATTATTTAATGAATATGATTTATTTAATTTTTTTGTTGTATCAATTGATTAATATATGTGAGTAATC
Source organism: Pinacopodium congolense (assembly GCA_028565735.1). Lineage (NCBI taxonomy): Eukaryota > Viridiplantae > Streptophyta > Magnoliopsida > Malpighiales > Erythroxylaceae > Pinacopodium > Pinacopodium congolense. Next base: position 14,673,302 of record JAOXYD010000002.1, on the reverse strand, counting down.
TACCTTGGTTAAAATTAGGAGAGTATTTAAGTTGAGAACGTATTAGGTGAATGTTATATTGCATTGATTGAGCTTTTATTTTATCCAATAAAGCATGATCACCTAGGTTGGAATATTAGGTAATTGAAATTCCATGACTATTGGGTTTTAATTATTGGAAAATCAATTGTGCAACATACTTAAATATAAGATTGGACCAAGCCTTAAAATCTTGTGTCAGGATTTCTAGATTTATTAAACTTAGTTTAGACTTATTAATTTTTATTCCTTTTATCCCAAGTTATTTATGGACCAAGAATGTAATTTACGTTTAAAATATATAAGATGTTACCACTAGTAATGTTTTGATTGTATGAAGTCGATCTTAATTCATATCATACACTTTCAAGTGATCAACCTATTGAATTTCGAAACCTTAACTAGTTATTCCTTTAGGAAGTCTGAATCACTATTTATGATCAATTTGCATTCTTTTTATTACTATTTAATCATTAGTAGTTTTTAATACCTATTTGCATCAATCAAAACTTTGGTACTCTGAGTAAATTACGTATTGTTTAATTTAATATTTTCATATTTTGGTCTCTTATGTATGATACTTAGTTTTATTCCGTTTTATACTTGTTGATAAGGTGTGCTTACCTTTAGTTGGTTTAGGATTAGACTAATTCAAATAAAGTTTAGTTAGGTCACAACACCTTTGAATTGATTCAAACATAAGAGTTAGTCTTGATTATGAAAACTTTTCGTTATTGAACAACTTTAAAAACTTTCATAAACCCACTTTCATATCACAATTATATTCAAACAAATTCAAACATATAAAAACAACAATTCAAAATTTTGAGATAACATCAAGATGTATACTTTAATACAAGTCATTACATTACCTCTTAATTATGAAATTTTATATTAATGAGCTGTTCCAGACCAATTCCTATCATGTCAATGCCTAGGAAAATTCAAATAAGCACTAAAAGAACAATTCAAATCCTATATAGAAATGTTCATGCAAGTATAACATACAAATGTGAGAGCCCTTTCAAGCATTGATAAAGATTAATTTTAGAAAAATTATAACACTAAGGCTCTTTCTTAAGCCTATTCATCCTTGATTTTCACTCTTGATCACCCATTCTTGATCATCCAATGCTTGATCTTTACATTCTTCACTTAAAACACCATTCTTAGGCTCTACCATATGCAAACTTGAATGTTTGAATTTTCATATCTTATTTACACATCAAAACTCAAACATTAGTAACAATAATGTTTTTCCATCATCAAAACAAATGATTGGAACCTCTCATTGTTCAAAAATAGCCTTATTATCCTCAAAATATCCATTAGAAAAACATCTTAGCTATTAGCATAGCTTAAAATGGGGTTAATGATAAAAAAACTAACCATTAATATTACTCGACCATTAATTAAGCATAAATTGACCAGTCAATCTACATTTTAGATTTTATATATTTTATAGTTATTTAGTTTCAAATTTTCCCCACAAATATTTTATTGGTCAAGACTTCTCAATCGAAATTAAAAACTCAATATAACTTGATTAATGGAGCTTTATGCCCAATTTCGAACATTTCATTCTAAAATCAATTACAATTGACTTCCAAATATTAAAAAACAATTACTTTCACTTAAAAACTAATTCATACAAGTTTTAAAACCACCCCATAATATTTTTAAGGACTAAGACATTCCAATTGAACTAAAAAAATAAAATACATCCTGATTTATGAAAATTTAAACACTTTTTTTAACTTTTCTAAACTTCTAAACTTTTCTTCAAACTTTTAAAAATTATTCTTTTCATAAAAGTTGGACTCTACCAAATTTCAAAAGTTTGTTAAAATTATTTTAATACCAAGACCTTTTAATTGAACTAAAAAAAATGTCTTGACCTATGGAATTTATGCACTTTCTTAATCTATAAAAAATTCAAACATTTTTCAAATTGTTAAAAACTTCTTTAAGCCATTTTTCTCATCAAAATTGGACTTTACTTCACTAAAAAACTTTCTTAAAAGATATTGACCACATTAAAATTATTTTCTTTAAAACGTTTCATAAAATTCCTCTTGATTTTGAAACACCAAATGCATTATTCCTATATGCAAATGATTATGCAAACATCCTATGTAAAGGTTAATATGCAATGCAAATGTAAACTCTTGAGAAAAATATAATGTACACATGCAAAATATTTTGCCTATAATGCATTGAAAAGATCAAGATAAGATTTATAGATAAGGATACAAATATAAACCTATTTAGTCTTCTTCTTAGTCATGATCTCTTTTATTACTTGATCATTACTTCAACACTTGCTTAAGTGTTCTCATTTTCTTCATGAAACATCATCTTTGGGCCCCAATGTGTGCTCATGATCATCATGCAAACTCCTATCTCTTTAATTGCATGAACAAAATAAACCATTAGTAACAAAATTGTGAGTAAAGATTAGAAATGGCACATTGTCTTGGTCAAGAGGTATTAAAAATCCATAGGCCACCTCTCTTTAATAGAAATGATTTTCTTGTTTTGAAAATTATATTGAAATTCTTTCTTATGGGACAAGATATTTAATTATAGGATTTTATTTCAAATGCCCCTCATGGATTTTAAAATGATAATAAAGTTGTTTTCATAAATGATAAAGCCATGCATATTCTCCATGATGCACTAGACAGGTATATTTTTGATGAAGTATCCATGCGCAAATCCTCTTTTGAGATCTATTGTAGGTTGGAACAAATATGTGAAGAAGGCACTAAAGAAGAAGTGAAGGAAGTAGTGGAACCTAAGGAAGAAAAAGAAATTCAAAATGAATGCCTTATAGTTTTTGTGGAAGAAACCCCATCTACATCAAACATTCAAAAGGCAAGCAATTAGGTACTTTGTAGCTCCCATTCAAATGATGATGAAAATGAGATTAATGCTTTAGAAGTAGGATTGAGTTATGAGTTAGTTAAGTGTTTAGAACATGTTACAATAGGAAGGAAGAAATTATCTTCTAAACACAAGGAAAGCATGAAGTTGTTAAATGACTTTAGAATAGAAAATTAAAAATTAAAGATTGATTTGCATGTTTTAGAATCTAAGGACGTGTATGTTGTTTCGAATGATTGTATGATTGAAAATGATAAGTTAGTGAATGTGAATGATTGTATAAGAAAAAAAGTGGATGAATGTTTACAGGTGATTAAGAAATTCAAAGATGAATTGCATGACATGCTAGAATCTAAAAATGCATGCATATTAGAAATTGATATGTTAATGAATGAAATGAATGCCATGCTAGATTCAAATAATGTGGATATTGGCATGCATAATAATAACCATAAGTTGATGCATGAAAATGAATATTTTAAAAAGGAAGTGAATGCCCTCAAAGAATCATTATTTAAATTCATAAAGGGCAAAGAAAAGGTAGATTGCATGCTAGGAGGACAAAATTCTTCCAGTGATAAACAAGGTTTAGGATTTACTAATTCAAATGTCTCTAAGGATGGCAAAAACATTTTTGTAAAGGGAAAGAACTTAGAAGATTAAATAGTTCCTAAGCACTCATTTGATAATGGTGCATCATCATCTAAATCTCATACTAGCTCATATCTTAAGAATTTCGCATCTTCATGTAAATTACTTGATAAGAAGAACAATCATCATGCATTTATATATGCATCTAGATCAAAAGCTATGAAGAATGTGCCTTAAGGAAGAAAAAGGCATAATTTCTTTACAAATGCACCAAATCATAATGATGCATTTTGGACCCATGATATACAAATAGGTCCAAGACATTCACATGCTCCTCATGTACATGCATACAATTCTAGGAGCACTTTATATTTACATCCTACAAAGGAATCTTAACTACGAAATTACATACATACATATAAGCCTTATGAAAGATATCAAGTTAGGCAATTTGAATCTTTACATTCCCATACTCGTTGGAAGCATATGCTTAAGGATGGAGGCATGTCTTAATCACATCCTAAATCCCATTTACATCAAGAAAAGAACATTCACACATTTAGGTCATATAGAAGGCAATTTCATCCAATTCACTCACATGCACCATAAATGGATTCTCTTACATCTAGAAATGTCTCTCATACTCATCTAGGTCATCAAACATGTTTCATTGATGTTCGAGGCATAAGATTCATCAATGAAGTACATTTAGAGATATAAGACTTAGAAATACACTTAAGTCCCATGTTAGGCAAAGTGGCATGTTTCATAGGCACAATGAGATGATGCATTCTCATTACTCTCAATTCCATGATTATCATGCTATGAAAGTTCAATTTGATATGAGAAATATATTTAGGTATAAATACCACAAATTTCATGATTATATGCATAAGGTTTCATATGTTTGTAACTTTTGGGGTAAGATTAGAAATTTAGAAAATTTTTGTTTTATTAAAGAAATAATGTTTAAAAAACCTTCTCAAATGTGAGATGAGAAACATTCTAAAGCTAACCCCTAAGGACCCAAATTTATATGAGTACTTAGAACAAAATGAATCTCTTATTTTGTAGGTCAACATATAATCGATGCTAAATTAGTGTCGAGTTAGGAATTAAGAGGAAGTGGTATCTCCAACTTGAAGTTGAATGTGGTAAGATTACCATGAGTCCTCAGATGGGCTTATCAAGTAACGTTGTTGAAACAAGTGAGGAGTAAACAATTTGGTATTATACAGTGATGTAAAAGGAGATATTCTTATATCATTATTTGACAATTTATGGCTTGGCTTGTTTTTTTAGATATTTGTGTTTGACTTGAAAAAGCTGACCGTAGATGCTTGATTTAGATTTAAAAATGGTTTCATGCGTTTAGGGGTAGTCATTTCATGTTTAGCATAAAAAGTCATTACATAATATTTGAAATTAGCATATTTCATTAAAAGTTTTGCATAATTTTTTAAATTGGTGCACTACATTGATTTTAGGATATGACTTGTGTTGAAAATGATGCATTGCATACGCTTTAAAAATAGATTTTTAATCTTTTGGAAATGGATTCCTTACATAAGTTTAGGAAGAATGTTGTTTCCAAATGATATTTTTAATTGGTATTATAACATGTTATTTTTTCAATTGCTATCATATCCTTCAAACTTTCAATCGGTACCATCTTCTTACATTTTATATCAATTACCATCACTTTTTTTTTACTATCGATATCATGCTTTAAAAATGGTATCGTTTATTTTCAATTGGTTTTGTGAACTCGTCGTAAGCTACCAGATAATAAAATTACCTAACCTACCTAACTAAGTAGCTAGGGCAAGTCATGGTCAATCCCACAGAGAGCTAGAGTGAATTGATATCTCTACTGTTGCTAAAAAGAAAACAAAATCCTCAAAAGTAAAGTCATCAAAACTAAACACTAAAGATAATTCACGAAACAGAGACAAATAAATAAGAACCAAACAAGAAATACGAAAGTTGGGTGGAAGATATATCAGAAATTATAGACTTATAATCAATTATGGAAATAGATAACTTGCAATTGGTGTAAGATGCTAG
>JAOXYD010000002.1:14644171-14657877 GCA_028565735.1 Pinacopodium congolense | reverse complement strand
ATAAGGATAGAACAACCCCTAAGTCTCCATTATTGAGTATCTCCTTTGTTTTACTTTCTTCTACGATTATTTACATTGAAGTTTCATTAGTTTAAATTTAATTTCAAGTTCCTACCATCTTATTTGCCTTAAACAAAGTGAATTCAAGTCGCTAGGTGTCTCGATTCAATCCTCGTGGGATCGATATCAATTATACTATAAGTTGCGATCTGTATACTTGCAGTGTAGTTAAAAATTGCAAACATCCATGCTTTGATTTGAATTCAATTATTTTGATAATTTGAAATGTTATATGATTCATTTTGAATATTAATGACTAAATGCCTTTAACTCATTTCATAATTTAGAAGGCTGATACTTAATGATTATAATGATATTCTATATATAAAATGTAACTTTCTGAGTAATTTTGTAACTTCTTTTAAGGCACTTTTATCATTTAAAGAAAAAAGAAAAAGAATCAGAATTAATCTCAAAAAGAAAAAAATAAATTATTATTATTACTTAATTAGTTAAATAAGTAAGTTGAATTACTCCTCTAGTTTCTAATCTTGTGTATGTATATAAAAAAAGAAAAAATAAGAAAAATAAAATAATAAATAAATATGTATATAAGATTTGAAGTTATAAGTGGGACTATTAGTCGGCTGAGTTACTGTGACACAGTTGAGTAACAGGGAGTTGTTCATGATAAAATGTTCATCTTCACGTAAAAAAGACTAAAGTGACTTATCAACTAAAATTGCTTATGAATTTAATTAATTAGGTGATTAATTCATTTTTATTTTAAATTGTTTTCAAGGATATGAAAATGTCGAAAAGATGATGCATTAAACTTAGTTTATTTACCTTTTACATGTGGATTTGAGTTTTAGATTTAGGTTAAAGCTTAGAAAATAATGAATTGATTTAAATGCATTTCCAATTTGATATGATTCATTAATGTTATAACATTTCCATACGTCAATATGTTTGAAGGATAGAGAAAGCATTTTCAATAATTGAGATATTAATTTTGAATTGATTTTTCCTATTTTTATATCTTATTATGAAATTGGTGATGAATTAATTTGCTTGAGGACAAGAAAATGCTTAAGTGTGGGAGAATTGTTAGGGGTCAAATTGATAGAGTTTTAATGGTTAATTTATTGAATTATGATCCATAATTCAGTGCCTAATTGTTAAATTTATGTGTTATTATGTTTAATTTACAAGATGGAGCTTGAAAATGAAGATTGGAACAAAAACTAGAAAAAGTCACCTTAATTTAATCCATCAACGATACTCTAGTATGGTCATGTTAATGGATGAATAGGGCGTCGTTTAAGGAGATAGCATTCGACCTTCAACGATGGTCTACCAGGGTACCGTTGAAGGGAGTCAGTCCGCTGTTATAGAAGCAGTCAATAATTCCAACTCCAATTCTCCACAATTGCGGCTATAACATGTGCCTACCTTATCCTCTTTGTCAGCTAACACATATAGGAGTCCAGAGAGTCTACATAACACAAGGAAAACAACATTAACACGTAACAAGTTAGCATAATTCAAATCTAACATTAGTTAGAGACTTTTAGATTTTCTTACATGTTTTAGGCTTTAAACACTTGAAATTTGAGTTTTAGATTGGTTTTTGAGTTTATGTTTGTTGGAGATTGAAGCTAAGACGTATATATGAGTTTCTAAACCATCATAAGGGGGTTTCTTAACTCAGATTATTACTTTATTTCCTCTATTTTTCGAATTAACTAAGTTCACGTTCTTATGTTTATATTTTTCAATGTTCTTTGATTTTCTTGTAATATCTCATGGAATCTTAAGCTGTGTTGATGTTCAGATCAATTTAAGAAGTTTAAGACTTGTCTAGAAGCTTTCTAAACATGTTTTAACTTCTAAACTACTTATTCCATCTTATAGTTATAGATTTATCAAAGTATGTAGCTTAAGATGTATGTTTTCTATGCTTTGATGATTATGTGTGCTTAAATCCATTTTCCATCTTCAGATTGGTGTTTGAATGTTTTAAGAGAGTTTAAATACATGTAATAAGGTCTGGTTTTGTTTATAGAAAGTCTTAAAGTTCTGATTTTTGCCTGATCACCTAAGATTAGAGTGAAAGATAATCTAGGATCCGAGAAATCTACCTAATTTACTGGAAAAATCAATAAACAACATAAATCAATCAATAAATGACCAAACTTTGATTATTTGTGAGAATTAGAGATTTGAGACCTCAAATCTAGAAATCAACTTCTTGAAATTAAAGTACATTGGCTAGATTTAAAGCATATCTTAACTTTAAACTAAGTTTAATGGAAAAAAAGCATAAGTCTTAACCATAGCTTTGTCTTGAATTCATGAAGGAACTCTAATCTAGCCTTTTAAATTTGTTTTAAGCTCAATTAATTCATTAATCATCTAATCATTAGCTAGATTCCATAAGTCAATAATTTTCAGTAATTTATAAATACTTTTATAATTCAAAATTGCAAGGTTTTAAGTAAAATTAGGATAGTTTAGTATTTTCATGCTTTTAATCAATTTATTTGGAATTTTCCAGATAATTGTAATTTAATTAATCTGGTATTTAACTAAAAACACCATTTTTTTCTGTGGGTTCGACACTTGGAATCTTAAAATTACTCCACTTTATTACTTATTAGATATATGCACTTGCTTTTCATCACGTTGGTTTTCGCTTAAATTCATTTTGGTTTTCAAAGTAAAATTGATTTAAAAGAACTCCCATTTTTAATCATTCATCCAATGAACAAAAATATTCAACAACGCTAGCTTTATTTCAAAGTTATTGGCTTCACTAAGAGTCTTATAATTCCTTGTTGGTTAGCGTTGAAGTCAAGTCAAGCCTGATGAAGTCCATAAGAATTCTCTGATGCTCTCATAGATTTCTTCCTTCTGCCAATGTTCTATCAATTTCTTCATGGTGCTTTACTCATCTTCTCTTTTGTGCTTGGTGATGTCTAAAAATTCAACGTCCTTTAACTTATTTGAGCCCCTAGTTACTCTTGCATTCATGCACCTAAAATCATACAACAAAAATTTTAAAAAAAATCATTAAATCAAAATAATTCAAATTGAATAAGATGCTAAAAATCACAATTTCTAGCAACGACACCAAGAACTTGTTTGCTATTTTTAGCTACACTATAAGTATATAGATTCCTTAGGGAATGAATCTAGACACCAAGCTATCTAAATTGCACTTTCTTTAAGATAAAACCAGAGATATATGATCTAAAAATTAAACTAAAATAATGAACCTTAAAGAATTTAATCGTAAAAGAAAGCAAAACAAAGAAGATACTCAAACAATGAGACTTATTGGTTATTCTATCATTTTGTATTCCTTTTACCCTGTTGATTTAATTATGTTTGATCCTAGATATCCTATATTTTGATTGCCCTGTCTCAAGATCTAATCAATTAATCATAATTAAAATGCTTAAGAGCTTAACTATAACCTTTCGATTCACAATGCTACTCCTAAACATGCAATTGAATTTGAAGCAATCCTAAGGAAAATCAAGAAGTAATTAAGATCTCTCTTCAATCACTTTTTAATTTCTTAATTGCAGGTTTGTTACCCCACCGACTATCGTTGCGCACCCTAACTTAAATAAATCAAAATAATCTCTCGATTTGAAATTATTATAAGATCAATAATTAACACAATCAACTATACATTAAATCAATACAGTAAAAGATGGATAAATAATTCAAGAAACTAGACTTAGCAATCCATAATTATGTTAAAACAAACAATATTTAGATTAAACAGCAAAATGAAATCAAAAGAAAGATAAACTAGTGATGAGGATGAAGGCTTTTGCTAGAAAATTTAGACAGCTTCTTTGAATCTTGATTATTCCTCTGTGATCTTAAGTTTCTTCCCGTTTTTCTCTCATAAAACCCTTTATAAGTAATTTTCGACATGCAAATTGTCCACATTTTCTCATATATTTATTTTGTTATTTGCATTATATACTCCTTCTTCGTATAGTTAACCACAATCACACTAAACTTAACAATAAATCAAGAACAATAAAAAGAATTACAGATTACTAGTTGCCATCCACCACATATTTACAAAATCCTTCTTGTTACTATTGCTAAACTCTATAATTTTTTCTATCCCTAATAAATGCCTCTTTTTTTTATTGAACATCATCATTCTTTATCAAAAATTTTTAGATAAAACCCTTTAATTTAGCTATAGTTAATTTCATATAAGGGGCCATCGGCTTCTTTTTATTTTTTCTCTACAAAAAATCCAAAAATCCATAAGTTAATACATAACAAATAAGATTAGGTTACTAATATGCAATCTTAGTAAGGAATATTTGAAAATTTTGGGAAAAAGAAAAAGAATGGAAATTGATATTACTTGTAAAAAATTATTTTTAGCATATCATAATCTTTTGCTAATAATAGACTTACTAACCAAATAAATGAATTATTAAACTAAATGCAAGATATTGTATTACATCCAACACTAAATTAGAGTGCGATAAAATTTGAAAAATTTACCAGAACTACCTTAAATAGTTGAATTTAATGAAAAAATATGAGAAATATCAATAAATCAATTACATTACATTTCAACATCAAACAAAATTATAGTTAATCAAAATAGTCTAAAACTAAGGACATACTTGTTATCACCTTTGTTTTTAGTTTTTATTTCTGTTTTTTTAAACATAGAAATCAGGGAAGAAATTCTATTTGTTACACTTTGTTTTTCTTTTTTATTTTCAAAAAAAATAGAAAAATTAAAAAAACTGTATATATGTATATTTACTTTTGAAATTTGAGTAATTAATATAATTTATTAACTAATATGCATTTTTAAAGTGAATAAAAAGTGATTTGATCGAATAATTGACATTATTTTATATTTAGTTGACATCATTAAATTAATTTTTTATCACAAATACTAATCAAATAATTTTTTGTTTTTTGTTTTATTACAAATGTGAATTAAATAGGTTTCTGTTTAAAAATTAAAAATTAAAAATTAAAAATAAGAAACAAAAATAAAAAATCATAACAAAAATACAGAATTGATGCTAAAGGCCCTAATTTATCGATTGTTTATGGCAAGAAAAAAATGTCTTGATCATATCTATCGTTACTCTGTACATATTATTAGGACATGATATAGTAAATACAGTTCAAATATAAAAATCGAAATACAAGAATATATAATCAAGACGATGCGAAATGAGTATATGTAACGCACACAAACAAAACGCCCACAAATCTAGATCTTACGAATATGCATGCGCTAACAGACATAACGAAACTTACTAATTCGACGTATTGGACTTTGTATTCTGTTAGCAAAACTACTTCTTGTAGAAACCAGACTAAATTCACAAATGGAATTTGGTAGCATTATATTACCAAAGGTCATTTAATATCAAATTGGAACTTCTTCAAAAAGTTGTTTTTTAGCTTTTGAAAAAGTTAAATCTACTACAAAAACATTTTTGAATGTGACAGCCAAACACTCATTTTTTAAAAAAAATATTTTTACATTACAGAAAAATACTTTTAACCCTTCTAAAAGTTGAACCAAACAGAGGCTTAGTAAAGCCACACATACAAAGAACCACCTCCTAGCAGAAGTGGGAACCGTCGGAAGGGATAAAGTATTCAGAATTGATTTGAAAACAACATATAAGAAATACTAATAAACTCGTGATCATTTTTAACCTATAAGTTGAAAATCTAATGGAATGCCCCGTCCTATTACTGTTACATATTGCAACAACAATAGCAGGTTCCCAAGCCACAATTCTTATTTTCAGGACAAAACGGTGTACCTCTTACCAGCAAACACATAAAAAAACATTTGGACCAAAACACCAGACTCAATCCCTCTTCATCCTCCTATTCACATCAATATTCTCTCCACCACCAGCTCGCCTCCGCAGATCCACCACATCCGCGTCCATGTTCTTCCCATAATCATCCTCATCGTCGCTACTACTACTACTACTACTACTACTAAGTGCCTCATCTTTGCCAACCACACTCTCTTTAATCTTTTGTGTAGTGTCTTTCGCTGCATTCCATGCACCTTTCACAGTCTCTTTCACTTTCTCTTCGACGTTCCCCACCGTCTTGACTACCTTATTCGTGCCTTCCTTCGCCTTATCTGCCGCGGTGCCGGCGTAGTCTTTGGTCTTCTCCTTCACGTCGCGTGCATTCTCTGCTGCTCTATGTATCCCTTCCTTTGCCTTCTCTTTTGCATCGTATGCATAGTCCTTCGTTCGCTCTTTGGTTTCCTCCGCTGTCTCTGCAGCTCCGTATGTACCTTCTTTGGCCTTCTCAGCAGCAGCTTTTGCCGTGCCTTTGGTGCTTTCTTTGGTCTCGTGGGCATACTGTTTACCCTTCTCTTTCAGTTCCTCAGCTCGGTCTTTGGCCCTTTCTTTGAGTTCCTCTGACTTTTCTTTTGACTTCTCTGCTTTCTCCTTGCTTTTGTCGATGGTTTCTTTGGCTTTGTCAGCATAATAATCTGAATCTCCGTCTCTATTGTTGTTCACTGCATATCGATCCTGAAATCCCAAAACATTATCAATATTAATAAGAAATGAGTGTACCATATTGACACTTTCGGATTTATGCGTTAACCCTACAAATATAGATCAGTGCGCTTGCTCCGTGAAATCAAGAGGTCAAGAAGCGTAATTTCCGCCAATATCCAACGATGTGAAATTTAGTGATGAAGGGCATGTTCCATTCGGCTTAGTGGGAGAAATCAGATTGTATGACCAACAGAGGATGATATGGTGAAATCCAGAGTACAAATTCAGTTACCTTGTTATATTTGGAAGCAGAGGTAGTGAAGCAGACCCGTGAGACTTTGGAGGTGGAATTGATAATGATGGAAGGGTTAGCTCGAGGAGCGAACGTCCTTGCGAGACTGAAAATGGCGCTTTTCGCAATGAAAACGGCTGCCATGGTAAGAAGATATGGTAAAACGACTGCTTTGCTGCGAAGTTAATCTCGATTGACTGATGTTTTCTCGTAGCTTTTGCCCATGCTACGGTTATATAGGGAAAGAAGAGAAGGCGGCAGCTCTTAGGAATGACACGTATGATTGGCGGTGCCACGTACAGAACTTCTCTTGTAACCACGTCGGTGGCGGTGGGTAGCTTAGCATGTCAACACCTGTTCTCTCGATAACTGTCGAATAAGGGAAAATGGAAATGGTGTAAATTTGCTTTTAAATGCTCATAAAATTTAAAAAACAAACATTATGGTGATGTATCGTTATACAACAATAGAACTCATTAGTTTTTTCAAAAGTAAAAAAATGTAATATAGACCTTAACTTTTTAAGTAATATATAAGTCTGATCCTAATATTTTTAAACCTAAAAAAAAATTATCATTTCAAAATTTTAAAATTTATAGAACGATTAAAAGGAACTTTCTATTAACTTTTTGTTAAAACCGTTAACTGCTACATGGTATGGCTACGTGATAATTACAGATTAGCCAAAAAATTTTGATGAAACCTACACTACCCCGTCTAGGCACTTGGATTTGAGGTGGAATTTTGGCTAAAACCTATACAACTTTTAAGTTTTAGTAAGTTGTAAAATATCATTTGGTATTAACAAAAACTGGTTGGTAATGAACCACTAGGAATAAACTTAGTTATAGTAAATTCGTAATTAAATTATATTTAAATTATCATAGGTAAAACTCTTAGATTAATTTCATTCTTTTTGAACAAGGAAACTTCAATATTCTAAAGTTCAATGTATAATAAATTATAAAAAAAATTACGAATGTCAAATGATATCAACAACGCTATTTTAGTTTAGAAGGGATAGAAACAATAGCAGCAATTGGAAGGGGCAGTTTTTTATCAAAACTTGGTAATGGGGATTAGAGGGCACGACTGTAAGTTTCTCAATTAAGCCATTACCAACCAATCTATATTGATATCTTGTGAATTTCTACAACTTATTAATCTTAATTTTTATATTGTTTTTGGCCAGATCATATCCATGTGTTTGTCACGTGGCCGTGTGGATCTCATTAATATTTTTGATTAATCAGTAATTATCATGTGACAATTAACAATTTTTTGATAGAAAATTAATAGAAGATTCTTTTAAAATATTTTATAAATTTCAAATTTCTTTTAAAATATTTTTGAAACGTTAATATTTTATTTAAAGCGCTTAAAAACATTGGGATTTAACTTATATATTGTTCAAAATGTTAGATAGTATATTACACTTTTTACCTTTTTTATGAGTCAAGACACTGATAACCTTTATAGTGTGGGGAGTAGCCAAAAAAATGTATGGCGTAAATTTAGGAGTGAGTTTATCTGATTGGGTGGAGGTAAGGTTGGGAAAGCAAGCACATCCAAACACTCGGTGGTGAATAAGATTGGGTTTGGTAAGGAATAGGGCTTCATGAGGTGATTGTGAAGGAGTACTAGTGTAGGAAGAAGATTGATGAGATAGACTGATGTGGAAAAGGCTTCAAACCAGAAGGTTTTAGGGAGGGATGCATGGAGTAGTAGGGTAAGGCCTGTTTTTGTGATATGTTTTATTTTGCGTTCAGCAATACCATTTTGTTGGGGTGTGTGTGGACAAGAAATACGATGGATTATGCCATGAGTGGATGTGTACTAAGAAAATGATCCTTTTGTGAGTTTAGGGGCACCATCTGTTTGTAAGATTTTGATGGATGTGGAAAATAGGATTTCATTTGTGGTTTTAAAATGCTGAGAATGATTAAGAGTTTGGGATTTATGAATTAATGGGTATATCCATATGAATCGACTGTAATCATCAACAAATATGATAAAGTATCTAAAGCCCGAGAAAGACAAAGTAGGGGAAGAGCCCCAAATATCACAATAAATGAGTTGTAATGAAACAGTGGATATTAGTGAGGACAAAGGAAAAGGGAGTCTAGAACTTTTACCTTGAAGACATGAAGTACAAGGTGTTATTACATAAAGTTTATTAGAGATACTGTGAAACACACGAGAGACTGTGGTATGACAGGGATGACAAAGTCTTTGATGCCAGATGTCAGAAGGTACTGTGTGAGCAGTAAAGGTAATTTGGTTGTGAAAATTACGAGAAATCCGCATTAAATAGAGATTTCTGTGATATTACCCTTAAGAAGTGGTATCTAGGTTGCTAGATCATTCACAACATAACCAAAAGGATTAAATTCAATTGAACATGAATTATCAGTGATAAATTGTCCAACAAATAGAAGATTGGCAGTTATTTGTGGAACAAGCAGAACATTATTAAGGTAAAGAGTTTTTAGATGATGGGTAAATATGCATGTGCCAGTGGAAGTGATAGGAAGAGTATGTCCATTACCAACAATCACTTGATTTGTTCCATTGTAGGATTCTGTGGTGTCTAATAGTTGGGGATCAGATGTGATGTGGACAGAAGCACCAGTGTCAGGAAGCCATTCACTTATAGTACTGGAGGTGAGATTGGGAGGAGGTGCGAAATCATGGAGACTCATAGCAGAAAAGGCATGGGAAAAGGTATTTGAGTCAGGGTATAATTGGGCATTTCTAGAATTGGTGTATTAGAAACGATACTTAGCAGCAGTATAGCCTTTTTTAAAGCAAATTTGGCAAGTGGGTATGTTGTGGGTGGATCTTGGATTGGGCTGAAAAGGGTAATTTTGGGCCAAGGAAAAGGATCTGGAATGGGCTGGATTAGTTATGGGATAATGCTGGTGGGCTGGATAGGTTGGGTTTTGGGAGTGGGCTGGATTAAAGGAGATAAAGGGCTGGTGGGCTTGGTGGGTTTGGCTTCAGGAGTGGGTTGGGTGGCGGGGATGTGGGTATGGGTTGGACGAAGGGTTGGCTGAGTATTTAGGGAGGTTATTGTGATTAAGGTTGGGGTATCGAGAAGCAGAGGTGCGTCCTGGTCCGGCGAAGTGTCTTCTGGTGGTGCTAGCAGCGAAGGCGACGTCTGAGGGTGGTGATGCGTGCGACTACGCTAGGCGCTGTTCGTGAAGGAAGAACTTTGCTCGGAGTTCTGGGATGAACGGTGGTGTTTCTCGATTCTTGATGGCGGTAACAAAAGCTTCGTAGTCTGAAAGGAGTCCGTTGAGTGCGAGGACGACCAGATTGTTATATGGAACTGAGGCTCCGATGGCAGCCAGATCCTGCTCGATTAAGGACAGAGTATTGAGATAGTCGGAGACAGAGTGTTACCTTTCCTGGTGGTGTGTAGTTGGCGAAAAAGAAGAGAGCGTCGTTTGGTCGTCTGCTGTAAGAAGTAGGTTTCGAGTCGTGTCCATAATTGGTGAGCAGTAGTACATCCAAGGGCGAGAGAGGAGACGGCCGGAGATAGAGTAGTAGTAAACACACAATACACCAAGCCGTTATATTTGGTCCAAGCAGTCGATGGTAGCGAAGAGGTAAACGAGGTGGTGTTGGCGACCACTAGCGGAGCTAGCGTGCCGTCGATATGCTCCAATAAGTCACAGGTGTGTAAAATTGTTCGAACTTAATTGCTCCAGATGAGATAATTGGTGTTGTCCAATTGAGTAATGAGAAAATTGATAATGTGTTGAAAAGGGAAGGTTGGGGTTGTTGGGAGATTGGAGGCGTGTTCTGGTTGTTGGGAAGTCATAACTAGAGATTGTAATTATAGGTTTGGGAAGAATGATGCAGAAGAGTCGGAAAAAAAAACTTAAGGTGCAGACTTTGATACCATGAAAGAATATTATAAAGAAGATGTTTTGTTGTATTTTATTTGAGATTTTGTTCATCTATTTATACAAAAAAATAAAGTATAAATATAAAAATATATTTATACATTTAAAAATTTATAAGCTAAAATTATATTGCTGAAATTATGATCTTAAATGTTATCGTTGAAACTGATATACGTTATCATTTTCAAATTAGTGTTGAGAGTTGAAATTCGTATGATATAAACAGACTTGCTAGATTCATGCTTTTTCTTTGCGCATTTTGTTGTAAACTTTTAGGCTTTATAGGTGTAAATTTACAGATTTATTTCATCATCTCTCTTCATTTTTTAGGAGAAGTAACACTTGGAAGAAAGCATTTGTACCTTTGGGTTCATCAAAACTCAACTTTGATGCCCCCTTCTTTTATAACAACGGACCATTTGGTTGCATATAAAATTGACATAGTATTTTTAACCTTTTTTAATTCAGGCATTTTACTGTTAAATTATTGATCCTTCAAAAAGCTTCAGTAGATTTTCCATTGTTTCGATCTCAATATTTTATAGTTTTCGTCCTTTTAAACCTCAAATTATCTCGTACTATCCAATAAATTTTAGAGGCCCTTTATTTAGTACATAATAATCAATATTTCATAATTCACTGTAGCAAAAACAGCTTTAGACAACAACAAAATTTATAACAGTTTTAAAATATGTTGTTAAAAGTTAGTATAAAAGAACAGTTTTTAAAATGTTATTTTTAATAAAATTAAAAGACAATAAAAAATAATAATTTGATAACATATATTAAAAAAGACAACAAAATAAATAATTGTTATATTAAAATTTTATTGGCCTCGCACGATTCCAGGCTATTGAGAAGCTAACTGCAATTCATTCGATCCTTCTTCTAAAACCCAAAATCATCTGTCTTCTTGAATTAGCGAACTGGAGAGAAGAATGGCGAGCTCGGTGAATTTGAAAAGGGGATCATAAGGTCTCAGCGTGAGCACTAGGCTTTGTTTTGTTTTTCATTCTTACGTGGGTGGTCATCAATTATAATTTATTAGATGGAGAAGAAGATGATGACTTGGACGCCGTTGGTCTTCGTCCCTCTCCATAGAGAGATGATTTTCAAGATGAAATGTTGTCTAATGATGATAAAGAAAATCAAAAAATTGATGAAATGTGTTCTATGTACGGATTTGGTATTGCTTATATATATGGAGTTCTTTTGTTGTCTGTTAGTGAATTATATTAATGTTGAATTGATTTTGTATTAATTTTGTTTTCATAAATGTTAATTGATGTATGATTGTTACTTATTCAATGAAAGAAATTTTCTTTTATATTAATTTTTTGTTGTTAATGAAAGAAAAATTCTTTTATTATTATATATCATTACCTAAAAAATTTAATTCATTACTTTATAAAAACTCAATCTATTGTTATATTCATTTAATATTATTACTATAGTTTGAGACTATTTTGTTGTTTTAGTCAAAATTTGAAGCAACATTATTTATTTTATTGCCTAATTAAAAAATTCTGTTATCTTATATTTATAACAGCACAATTTTATTTAACGACATGAATTTTATTGCCTTAATGATAATGCAATATTAATTATATTTTTAAGTATATTTTTATCTATTGATTAAGGCTTTTTACTAAAAGGATTCCTGCTCATCTTTTCATATCTGCTACTCAATCTTCGTTATATATAAAATTATTTGACAGTAAATATATATTTTTATAGTTCAGTAACTTTATAGGATTGAAGATCTTTTCATAACTCTTATTTGTTCTATAATATTTATTTCAGAAAATAAATTCAAAATTCATTTGATTTATACAAAATTTTCTATATTTTTAGTATTTTATATGGTTAAAAAGTTATTTACGCAGCACTTCCTAAATATGTTATATTGACTTAAGTTTACAAGTACCTTTTGCAATTAAAAGTTCGTAAGAAGTCCTTAGATATTTTCTGTTGATGTCACCTTAATTTGAATTATTTAAAAGTTCTATAATTACGCAAATTCAGACGATCAAAGAACATGTAGATAATCATGTCAGATGGTCCATGATTTCTTTCATGTCTGTTAAACCCTATCTTATATTTATTTTAAAATTTTATGAATCAGTTTTTACATAAATTCTGCATTAATCCAAAAGTATTAAAAAATATATAATCTCAAATGTAACATTACAAATATATTTTTAAAATATTGTATTTAGAACTTAAACTTGTATTTAACATGTTTTTTCTTATTTTCAAACATTATAAATTACAGAATTCTATTTGAATACCAAAATATATATGATTTTACTTTTAAAAAATAATATATATATATACACACATATTCAAATGAGCTTCCTTAAACTTATACTTATTTCGTACATTTTTTTAATTAACTTTGTTTACAAGTATTAGTTGCCAAATTATCCTAATAGAAGTAGCAGTAAGAAGGAAATCAATGCAGGTAAAGAGCAAAAGGAGAATAGCAAAAGGAATCAGAGCAGATGAAGGCCGCCTCGGGAGAAAGTGCTATGGATGTCATAAGTAGGGATGTCAAAAATAGATCCGACCCGATAACTCGATCTGCCTAACATGGATCATACTCGACCTGACTCGATTTGACAAAAAAAGTCAATGACCCGAACCCGACCTGAACCCGGATCTGATTTCATAGGAACCTGAGATGATCCGAACCCGATCACATCCGAATCTGATTTCATCCGATCCTAATAGACCCGAACCTGAATGCACCCAAATCCGAATTGACCCGAATCCGTTTTCACTTGAACTCGAATTAACCCGATTTATTAATCCAAATTGACCCGACTTTAATGCATATATTGTATTTTAAAAATATAAAAAAATTGAAAAAAAATTTATGTAAGGATATGATTAAAATTTAAAATGAGGAAACATTAAATTTAAAATTTTAATTAAAATAACAAAAATAAT